>JARYGA010030215.1:0-54061 GCA_030545235.1 Helianthus tuberosus
TTGGCATTTTTGTCATTTTCGTCCAAAATCACTTTTTTGTACCAAATAGCCCCGCACGTTTGTAACTTAATGTCATTTTCATCCAAATGCCTAAGTGGGTTAGAAACAACCGTTTGATGAGTGTTTTTTTTTTTTTTTTTTTGAAATTTCACAAGTGCAGAACCTGAAATGTAATTTCTTATTAAACCTAAAACCATCACCCTCTCCTTTCTCCATATAAACCGGTTTGGATAAAAACTGATCTGTGCTCCTCTAATAGATTTCTTTTACCATGTTTTGGGGTGGGTTAATTGCTTTGTATTCATTAATTCTTTTTATTAATAAAATTTTACTTTAAAAGATAATCATTTATACTGTTTGATTTAACTGATTGTTGATTATCTGGTTAATGGAGTTGATGAAATAAAGATTTGCTAAATTGGTTCTTGGGGAAGACATGTCTGGTAGTGGCAAAGGTGTCTTCACAGCTTTAGCTATTTCAAATGCCATCACAAATCTGTGTGGTAAGTCTGATCTTTATATCTTATATCTTTATCTTATCCAATTTAGTGTTTCAGCTACTAATATTTATGTTTTTACAGCCACTGGATTTGGTCAGTTATGGAGGTTAGAACCCTTACAGGCAGAGAAAAAACAAATGTGGCAAAGAGAGATGGATTGTCTTCTTTGCGTGAGCGATCACATCGTTGAACTGACATCGTCATGGCAAACGTTTCCTGATGGAAGCAAGCTCGAGGTCATGGCTTGCAGACCGAGATCAGATATTTTCATCAACCTCCCGGCTCTACGAAAACTAGACAACATGCTTCTGGTTAGTGTTTGACAGTTGTGATCGTAGAAGAACACGATGATCAAATTCTAACTTCTTGTTGTCCACAATTGTTTTATATAATTCTACAATTTGTTTTACATGTAAATCTTTACTTTTATAAAGTTAGAGTTTAAAAAGAAATTACATTTCAGGCCATGTATTTGTGAAATTTCAAAAAAAAAAAAACCTCGTCAAACGATTGTTTCTAACCCAGTTAGGCATTTGGATGAAAATGACAAAAAGTTACAAACTTGGGGGGCTATTTGGTACAAAAAAGTCATTTTGGACGAAAATGGCAAACATGCCCAAACCTCAGGGACGATTTTGGCAATTAACTCTATTAATAATTAATATAAAATACACATGGGAAATGGGAAATGACAATAATACCCTCACATGCAATGCATGTCATGTGAGGGTAGTTAACCAAGAAAACTAACATCGTTTGTGTTAAAGGTTATATTTTGTAGCAAAACATGAACATAAATGTTGGTTTTTGCCGATTTCATAGTAAAAGGTACGGAATGTAGTTTGGGTATAACATAAAGGTTGATTTCTATAATTTTGTCTTTTATTAAGGATATCTCTGAATAAATACAAGGATACCCCTAAAAGAAGATATGATACTTTAATTTATTAAAATTACAAATTTTTATAAGCCCAAACCTTTTAGAACACTAAACTTGTATATAATAATTAAGCCCAAATTAGGTATAATATAATTGAAAGAGTCCCAGTAGTTAAACATAGCCTAAGCCCCAAAACAAATTAAATATCCTTTTGTTTTGTGTATGGCTCAAACGTAAGAAACAGAACGTCACAAGATCTGCGATCGTCCCAGACTCCCAGTTGCTCTCCCTGCTGCTGCGCCATTGATCGCCGTTGACCTGCATTTTTTGTGAGTGTTTCTTGTCCTTTGTTTTTTTTTTTTTGTTTGTGCTTAATGTTTATGTAGTATTGTTGTTTGTAGATTTATTTGGGCTTATTGTTTAGATTACTTAAATTTTACAAAAAAAATATAGTTCGAGTATAGGCGGTAATTTTTTACAAGGCCCAAACACAACACCAAAAAAACATGTTTTGCAATTAGGTTAACTTACACAAATCGATGAAGAAACAAGTCGTGTTGACCTGTTTCAAAAAAATGATTGGGTTTGGGGTAACCGGTGTAAAAACATGTTGACCTGTTTAAGTAGTTTTTTGGGTAAATTACATTTTTCGTCATTTATGTTTGTATCTAATTGCAATGGATAGCCTTTAACTACGATAATTACAGTCACAATCCTTTATTTGGAAAACCCATTACACTCTTCATCCTTTGACCCTAACAAGGTTAAAATTTTCAGTTAAGTATGGAATGTGCCTTGCACATGAGGGTAGATTAGTAATTTTACTCATTTATTTATCTAGAATAAATTTAAACAATTAAAACAAATCAAATTAAAACATAAACACCCCTCTAATTACATGTTCGCTGATTTAAAGAGTTCCAAACCCACCGCCAGATGAGACGATTTGGGGGTTGAAGCCCTAATCGAAGTAAATTTTGGCAAGAAAACTGAATCAAAGATTGTTCTAATCCATTAAAAATTGAGCAATCTATCCCAAAAATCCCAAATTTGTTGTTTCAAATATCAATTGTTACTTTGAATTTTGAGCAAATTCAAGCGTTCTTCATAATTTCAATGGTGCACTCAGACCGAATTGATGAAAACATTATTCCTTATTCTTGGATCTAGTAGTTACCGGTATGAGAAAGAGCAACTAACGGCGAAATGACCCATAGTTTTTCACCCTGTGAACCCTTTCACACCAACTGTAACAGGTTCACCAACGCAGAATCCTTCCCTTTAACTGATGCACGATCTTCGATAACCTCCATCCGCGCCTGAGCACCATCTTCTTGTACATAAATCGTACCTAAAGAAACCAATCCACACGAAAATGGAACATTGCAGGTCAAAACAAGGTTGCCGGAATCCGGTCAGAACTTCATCGAAACCCTAGGTGGGTCGCCGGAGTTGTGGTGGTGGTGTTGAATAGATCGGAAAGATTTAAAAAAACTGACCGGAGATTGGAGGTGGTGGTGGTTGAACAAATCTGAAAGAATGGCAGCTGATGAGTTGTTTGTGGCAGCGACAGCGGCTTTGTGGTGGTGGTGGGTGTAGTACCCAACGGTGGTGTGGCCGGGGTGCAGTGGTGAACACAGATCTGGTGGTGTTAGCAACAAACGGAGGTGATGTTTTGTGTTTAGAGAGAGAGCAGACGATGGTGAGTGATGGTTTAGGAGATGATGGTGTTGGTGCTTTCGAAAGATGCCGGTGCTTTGGAGGTTGGAGGTGGTAGACCGGTGCTTTGGTGGTCGAGATAAAGAGAGAGATTGAAGGATTTAGGTTTAGAGAAAGAGAGCTCTCCAGATATGTGTTTAAAGAAAGAACAGATGTTAATTACTATTATTTTTTGTTTTATGTTTTGTTTTCAATATTCTTTTTTAATATATAGGCAAAATGACTAAATTGCCCTCACATGAGGTGCATGTGCCAGGACTTAACGTCTAAAACAAACCAGGTTAGTGTTAAAGGATCTAGTGTGTAATGGTTTTAGCAAATAAAGGACCGTGACAGTAATTATTGAAGTTAAAGGGCAACCATTGCAATCCGATATAAACATAAAGGACGAAAAGTGTAATTTACCCTAGTTTTTTTTTAACTTTTATATCCTTATTTTTTTTTTCGTTTATCCATTTTCCTGAAGATACACTTGTATTTTTCCAATAAAAATTTCATATTACTTATTTACTCTACCAATTCTAAATTATTTTTGGAGTAAATTTCTATTTTTGTCCATGTGGTTTGGAGGCGGGATCAGCATGAGTCCTCCAGGTGTTTTTTGCCATCCATGTATTTGTGGTTTCAAAACTTAACACTTTGCTTCCCTCCTATCATCTCCCTTTTGAATCATCATGTGAAATTACGTCTTTACCCAAGGTCATCAAGGACTTAGTAGTAAGGGCCAAGTTATAACCAACCTTTTCTTGGAACCCGTCTACCCAAGCACCTATTTGGCAGTGGCAAGCTGACTTGTTCAAAAGAACATGGAACCATATGGATTGTTATTAAGGATGAAGGGTGTGGCTAGGGGCTTTATCAGGCCACCTCACCGCCACGTCACATAAGGGCTTTAAAGCCCCTCCTTTAACTTGTAGGGTGTGGCTAGGGGCTTTATAGCGCCCACCTTTAAAGACAATCAAATTCGATGGAGCCCCCCCCCCCCCCCCCCCTGCTCGTTAACATGGTGGCGGAAGGATGATGCCCCCCCCCCCCCTAATTGCGGCGGTGTGGAGGATGGAGCCCCTTAGGCGCTATGGAGGCTGAGGTGGCGGGGTGGCGCCCCCCACACCCACCAGCCTAAATACGGAGTGTGAAGACAAGAGGCTCGAGCCAATTTGACCATCCAAATAAGCAAATTTTCTGTTGAAAAGGGTATCTAGAGTTGTGTAGTTTTTTAGTTTGACCCCTAGCAATGATGAAATCATAAAGATGGTTCGTATTTATTTTTCTATGTATGGCCTCTTTATTTTTTTTAGTAAACCCAGGTGTCCAGCACCCTAAAAGCCCAATCCAATGAAAACTTAATATCTAACAAAATATGGAAGTATGTTATATGTTGGTGTGGATTTGCGGTGTAAACAAAATATGTAGCATAATATGCGAAACTAGTATTAAACCCTTTTACATTGCGGCAGAGGTGTAAAACCGTGCCAAATAGCACCAATGCCACACAACCGCCAATGACCTCCAACACTGAAGTTGCGGCCTGTTGATGCGAAGAAATTAGACCGAAACATAAAACCATGGTTGCAAAAGTCGTTAGGCGCTCCCTAGTCGGCCGAGTGTGGAGTTAAGAGTACTCGGCCTAGGCAGAGATTACTCAGGAAGTACTCGGACATACTAATTATAAAGAAATTAGTTTTCAGAAGTTAAATATATGTCAAATAACATAATTTTACTAATAATTATAACAAAATACGTGAAAATGATATTTATTCTTTAATATGATAGATATAAAAATTATGTTTTATTTTTTAAGTCAAACTCGACCAGAGTTGACCTACTAGATCCGATTTTGGCCGAGGTTGACCGCGTTTGGTCAATTCCGAGTAATTAGACGGAGTTGAAAAAAGTCGTCTCGGCAACCTACCTTAGAGCGATTACTCGGAGAGTACTCGGGCTTGGAAACCTTGTTTTACAACCATGCGTAAAACACATAAAAGAATAACGAAGTCGATTTATGACCATTGCGTTGCAACGAACCTGTCGAACGGGAAAAAATAGATGTAAAAACATTGAACCACACACACGTAAGGTTAAATTGCAAAATATGAAAACTATTGGGTTAAAAGTAAAAGGTGAAATATTTGTGAGATTAAATTGCAAATGATGAAAGGTCTTGGGTTAAAAGTAAATTAAAAAAAAAACACCTTAAGCATGAGGTACACCACCATTATACATAGAAAAGTTTCAAATTGATACTACATAGATACGAAACTTGAATTAGTAAATTCGATTATATGTAAAAAAAAACGATGGAAAAATCTCAAAAATGTCTCTTTAAAAAGTCTTTTTCCAAAGATGTTTCTTTAACTTTTCAATGCCACAAAATGTCCCCTAAAAACGGAAGGAAACGCCATTAAAACATTGTTGAACAACAATGTTTAGGTCCACCGAAACACCACCACTTGTCCACAATCGCACGTATTTCCAAAACATTGTTGTCTACGACGGTATTTCTGCTACTACTGTCACAGACGACGACGTCGGTCTTACACCATTGTCGTGGGTGTTAGGCTGGACGGTATGGAGGTTCGTCCTCCATCGTCCTGGAACGTCGCCGGACCAAACACCATGCCCCCCCCCCCCCCAGTCTTCATCCTTGGCGTCCTCTTCTGGACGTTGGAGCCGATCCACAAAATGACAAAAACCACCCCTCCCCCTCTCTCACACACCTATACATACAATATATACATACACATTTTAGGTTCATCCTCCCATTTCCATACCTCCATCCTCTTTGCCCCATCCTTATGCCCATCCTACGTAGCGCTTACGTGGCGGACCATCCTCCAAGGGAGGACCATCACCATACCGTCTATCCATATCATCATCACAACATGCACCAGATTCTCATAGTACAGCGCAGTGGCGGACCCAGGAATTTTTTCACGGTGGTGCGGAATATTTTTAAAAATTTTAGGCCGCCTAGATATATAAATAAAAAATTCGGTTCGGGTCGGGTCATGTAAAACAAAAAAATATCAAACTAAAATTTATATAATCATCAAAAACACGCCATAACTTCCTCCCTCATTGTGCCTATCAGTGGCGGACCTAGTAAATTTTACCATGGGGGGGGGGTGTAAATTCTGTAAGAGTCGCTCGCTATTGCTATGTCACAACCCCCGTCCCCTTATCTGTCCCGGGAACGGGCGGCCGCGAACATCAGTTGTGTTGGTATCATTTATTAATTTGGCAGCGGAAATTGCATCAAAACCGTAGTTAGGAAATGTTTATCAGAGTAAAACCACCATATTTTATATGAATAACCACATGGGTAAAACCCAAGTTTCTTTATTACAGTATGTTTATAGGGATAAACCCTATTTTATTGAATTTTAAACATCGTCTTTTAGGTAACTTTTATAGCCACATTTTTCTAAGCCGTCAGTGCTCTCCAGCAGGCTTTTTCCTAATTGGCTTTCACATTGTGTTACCTGAAACGCGTTTTAAAAACATTTGTCAGTGGAAAATACTGGTGAGTGAATCCCAATTTAATCAAGAAGAGTTTTATCAATTAACACAGTATTGAGAGCGATCACAATGTTTATTTCTACACAATTACTCATTCAGTACTGTCAATCCTGACTGGTGGGTCATATTACACATTGGCTAACTCGTTGTCCAATTGTAACGTGTTCCACATTTTGTATACAAAACCCCAACATACCGGCAGTAATTGAAGAACTACAAAGACTGAATCACTGCTTAATCATATTGTAAAACATTTAAGGTTTTGTAAAACCGATTACAAAAAGGTTTATACAAAAAGATGATAAACTCACATTGCTGTCTTAGACTTCGTTTAAGGGTTTCCTGGTGTTAATCTATAATTTACACAAATGTACATATGTTAATATAATAACCCTTTATTTATATTAACGATACCCTCCCCGAGACGGTATTCCAATAACTACGTCGGGCAGAACCACGACAGTTATTACGGAATCCTGGATCAATCGGGCAGCGTCTCTAATACGAAACTGGGGTTATAATACTTACAACGGAGCAGAACTTCGTTAATTAGGGGGATATAATACCCGTGTATTATGCCTACTTCTCAGAAATTCGTTAAGAAAGAAAAGAAATGAGCGATTTGTGACTGAAGCCCGATGCCCTCTTATATAGGGTTGATTTCCGAGTTTCTCGCGGCCCGCGTAAGGTTAGGTTAAGGCTTACGCGGCCCACGTAGTAGGGGGTTCTAGGCGTAGGTGATCCGGGTCATGGTGTAGGTTCAACACGCAGGTGACACATGTCAACACCGGGTGCGACCTGGCCTCTTAGCTGTCGCGGCCAGCGTAAGGTGTAGCCAAGGGCTACGCGGCCCGCGAGCGCACCTGAAATTTTGTTTTTATTTTATTTTTAATGATATTTCATATTTTGGGCTCGGTTTTCACATACGGGGTGTATTTTAAGACATATATAGGGGTATTTTAAAATATATTAGGGTGTCGGAAAAAAATATTTTAAAGGGTTGTTATATCCTCCCCACCTTGTTTTAGAACTCGTCCTCGAGGTCTACTAGAACAAGTGTGGATATTTCCTTTGCATTTCTGATTCAAGCTCCTATGTGTATTCTGGTCCTCTTTTGGAGTCCCACTTCACTTTGACCAGAACTAATCTCTTGTGCTTGAGATTTTTGACTTTCCTATCTTCAATCTGTAGAGGCTTTTCCACAAACTTGAGTTGTTCATTTACCTCTATATCCTTAAGAGGTACTACTAGTGATTCATCAGCTAAACATTTCTTGATATTAGATACATGAAATGCCTCATGTATTCCTGCCATTTCCTCTGGCAGTTGTAGCTGATAGGCTACAGGTCCTATTCTTTTGATAATCTTAAAAGGTCCAACATACCTGGGACTTAGCTTTCCCCTTTTTATAAATCTGACTACTCCTTTCCAATGAGAGACTTTTAATAATACCTTATCTCGTACTAGAAATTCCAATGGTTTCCGCCTGTTGTCAGCATAGCTTTTCTGTCGATCACGTGCTGCTTTTAGTCGTTCCTTGACTTGGATGATTTTGTCTGTTGTTTCTTGTACTATCTCAGGTCCAGATAGTTGCTTTTCCCCAATTTCTGCCCAACAGACTGGGGTTCTGCACTTTCGTCCATAAAGTGCTTCGAATGGTGCAGCATTAATACTTGTGTGATAACTATTATTATAAGAAAACTCTATTAATGGTAAGTGATCGTTCCAATTACCGCCGAAATCAATTACATAAGCTCTAATCATGTGCTCCATTGTCTGAATTGTCCGTTCACTTTGACGGTCTGTTTGAGGATGATAAGTTGTGCTTAGATTCAACTTGGTTCCCATTGCTTTTTGGAAACTTGTCCAAAAATGAGAGGTAAAACGACTATCTCTGTCAGAAATAATTGATAAAGGAATTCCAAGTAAAGAAACTATTTCATTTACATATAATTTAGCTAATTGTTCCATACTGAAAGTTTCCTTCATTGGTAGGAAATGAGCTGACTTGGTTAGTCTATCTACAATCACCCAGATTGTATCATTACCTTTCTTGGTTTTGGGTAATTTAGTAACAAAATCCATTGTTATCAATTCTCATTTCCATACTGGCATTTCTAACTGTTGTAACAAACCTGAGGGTTTCTGATGTTCAGCTTTAACTTGTGAACAAGTTAAACATTTAGAAACATAAGCTGCTATATCCTTCTTCATTCCTATCCACCAGAAATTTTTCCTTAAATCCTGTTACATTTTATCATTTCCTGGATGCATTGTATACTTAGACTTATCGGCTTCTTCTAATATACGGTGACATAGGTTTCCTAATTTAGGTATCCACATTCTCTTTTCATGGAATCTCCAAATTCTATATGTTCCTTGTTCTAATTCCTTAATCATTCCTTTCAACTTTTCAGTATCATCCTTGATTACTGATTCTTGTGCTTTTCTAATTTGTTCATTTAAATCTACTTGTAGATTTAATTTAAGAGAATGTATCCTTTTTGGCTGTTCATGATACTTTCGGCTTAAAGCATCAGCAACTACATTTGCTTTTCCTGCATGATACTGAATATCACAATCATAATCACTAAGCATCTCCATCCAGCGTCTTTGTCTCATATTCAATTCTTTTTGCCCAAAGACATATCTTAAACTCTTATGATCGGTGAAAACAGTAAACTTACTACTGTAGTGGTAATGTCTCCAAATCTTAAGGGCAAAAATTATAGCTCCTAATTCAAGATCATGGGTTGAATAATTCTCTTCATGATTCTTAAGTTGTCTAGAGGCGTAAGCTGTAACATTTTGACGTTGCATTAATACACATCCATAACCTAATTTAGAAGCGTCACAATAGATTACAAAATCTTCAGTTCCTTCTGGTAACACTAATATGGGTTCATTGGTTAATCTTTGCTTAAGGATTCTAAAGGCTTCTTCTTGTTTTGGTCCCCATTCAAACTTAACGGATTTACAGGTTAGCTTAGTTAAGGGAATGGCTATTCTAGAAAAATCTTGAATAAATCTTCTATAATAACCGGCTAATCCTAAGAAACTTCTAACCTCGGTTGGTGATTCAGGGGTTTTCCACTTGGTTATCGCCTCGATCTTGGTTGGATCCACATGAATTCCTTCATGATTAACTAGATGTCCAAGAAATTGTACTTGTTCTAACCAAAACTCGCACTTCGAAAATTTAGCATAAAGCTTTTCTTTTCTTAATAAACGTAGAAGTGCGTGCAAATGCTTTGCATGTTCCTCTTTACTCTTAGAGTAAATGAGAATATCATCTATAAAGACAATTATGAATTTATCCAAATATGGTTTACATATTCGGTTCATCATGTCCATGAATATAGCTGGGGCATTGGTTAAACCAAATGGCATGACAGTAAATTCATAATGGCCATACCTTGTTCTAAACGCGGTCTTAGGAATGTCCTCTTCCTGTACCTTTAATTGATGATATCCTGACCTTAAATCGATTTTTGAGAAAAATCGTGCTCCTTGCAACTGATCAAACAGATCATCTATTCTTGGTAATGGATACCGATTCTTAATTGTGACCTTGTTAAATTCACGGTAGTCAATGCACATACGCATTGATCCGTCCTTCTTTTTGACAAACAAAATTGGCACTCCCCAAGGTGATGAACTTGGTTGTATGAATCCTTTCTCCAACAATTTGTCTAATTGTTTATTTAATTCTTGCATTTCTCCAGGTGCTAATCGGTAAGGTGCTTTGGCAATTGGTGTCGTCCCTGGTATTAAATGGATTCTGAATTCAACTTCTCTATCTGGAGGTTGTTCTGGTAGTTCTTCTGGAAATACATCTGAAAACTGAGACACTACTGGAATGTCTTTTAGTTCTTTTCCTTTAGTGTTAGTGATTATAGAAATCAAATACACTAATGATCCTTTTCTTATGTAACTTGCTGTTTTCATCACAGAGATGAATTTAGTGGATCTAGAGGTTTTATATCCTTTAATTGTGATCTTTTCACCTTTTGGTGAATTTACTTGAATTGACTTTTGATCACACAAAATACTGGCTTTATTGGCTATTAACCAATCCATTCCTAATACAACATCAAATCCTGCCAGATTCATGAGGTAAAGGTTTGCAATAAATTTCTGATTTAGAATTTCTATTCTTGCTCCCTGCAAGATCTCAGAAATCTTAATGGTTTCCCCATTTGTTGTCTCTACTAGACATTCTTGTGGAAGTTTAGTTAATGATTGATTGAGAAATTTGCAAAATGAAGTATTAATAAAACTTTGGTTTGCACCAGAGTCAAATAATACTTTAGCAAAAATATCATGAACTAAAAACGTACCAGTGATCACATCCAGGATCATCTTTGCTTCTTCTGCAGTCTCTAGCATTTTTGGTATTCTTGTTATTCGTAGCTGGAGCTAATTTTGGACAGTTAGGCTTAATATGACCTTGTTCTCCACAGTTGTAGCATATCTTGTTGCTAACCTTTTTCCTGCAATCTTCCTCCTTGTGTCCCATTATTTTGCAAAAAATTACAGGATATGGAGCATCTTCATGAATGCTTCTTTTTGCAATACTTGCAATATGGTGCAGAGGTAGAGCCTACATTTTTCCCACGGTAAGAATTTCCAGAACGAAATTCTTGTGTAAGCTTCTGGGTTAGGTTCCTCCTTTGATCTTCTTCTCACGTACGGACCAATTCATCTGTCAAGGTGTTGGCTAGTTCTACAGCTTTTTCTATGGTTTGGGGTCTAGCTGCCTTGACTACTTGCCTTATCTCCTCGATTAATCTCCAGATATAACGGGAGATTAATACTGGTTCCGGTGAAACAAGGGTTGGCACTATTCAAGCATATTCGAAGAATAACTTAGTGTACCCCTTACTATCTACACCAGTCATTCTAAGGTTTAAGAATTTGTTTGCTATCTGTTCTTTTTCATTAGGATGGCATAATTTCTTTTCTACCATGTTTTTAAACTCCTCCCATTCCATATTGTAAATTCTATCACTTCCTCTAGACTGGAGGATAGTGTTCCAACACTCTAGTGCTGAATTCTTAAACAGATTATGTAACAACTCTCATCAAAAGTCCTAGTTATTATTTTAATTTGGTCAATAGGAAACCCTAATTGAGAAACCCAAGTGATTCTGAACAAACCCTAAAATTTTCATAATTTTCAGAATCAGGATTAGGGCCCCTAAAACTTCAAGGGGGTAAACCCTAGTTGATAATTATCCTCAATATTTCGTTGTAAAATTCAGAAATTTCGAAAGTACTGACTCAGCATAGCTAGTCCCAAACGTGGCTAGTCTATAAGCCTATTTTTTACCCATACGCACCGTAGGGGATTATGGCCTACGATGTGCAACCATTTTAAAAGACCATACGATGCGTAGGGGATGTTAGGCCTACGGTGCGCAGGGCTGCTCAAATTTTGGCTATAAATAGCAGACATTGGGACTTGAAATTTGGCATATGATCGACGAAGGAATTCGTTCCAGATATCGAATTTACTTTCTGTATACACAATTAAACACACACTAATCACGAAGTGCTGCCACAATCAGGGTAATAACTCGATCGCTATTACGATTCAATGTCCGATCGATTATAACTATCCAACGATTGTTTAAGTGCCGCTCAATTTGAGATTATACTTTATTAATTCATCGTGATTTCGACTTGAATGTTTGAGTACTGCTCGAATTCGGACTATACTCTGTCATTCGTTGTGAATCCGCTGAATTGTTAAGTATTGCACTAATAAATCGTTGTGAAGGTTTAATCTCGTGAATTGTCGTAACTGTTGTATTAGTTACTAACCGATTGTGTGTGCATTGTTAATTAAATTAGGTTAATCAAGGCTAATCAGTAGGCTTATATTCTGCTCGTTAAATCTACAATGTGAGTCATTCTCTTTTTATCAAAATACTTTTCGAAAGCATGTTTTTATCAAAATTATAGTTACAGGGATTAAGTCTTTGTTATCTGAAATTACTGCCAGTATGTGGGGGGATGTGCACATTGCTACTAATCATTTATCACTTGGGGTGAAAGGACCCTACAAGTGATATGTCCACAGTCACAGTCCGGTAAAGTGACAACTGGATCAGTTAATTTAAAAGATGAGGCAATTGTAATCGCTCTTAATACTGTACATTATAATAAACAGGATGTTTTACTAAATAGAATGATTCACTCAGTATTTCCCTGCTGACAAAACCTTTTTCAAACATGTTTCAGGTGATCTGTTGTGAGCAAAAGAAAAGTGTCGTGAAGCACTACAAGCTTAGAAAGTGGCTCAATGTAAATAAGTAAAGAAACATGTTTTAAAGAAATAAAGGATTTCCCAGTGAAATCAAGTGTTTGTAAATTATGGGAATTATCCCTATATTATATATAAACGAGCAGTTTTAAATATTAATCGACCCTGTTTAAAAAGTCTTCCGCTGTCGCTAAATTAAATACCACGGGATTTCCTGCCTCGCGGCTCTGGACCGGGTCAAACCGGGGCCAAGGGCCGTGACAAGGAAAAGGTGGTATCAGAGCCACTGATTTAAGCTTACTATTGATTTTAGCCTATTAAAATAATTAGGAAATTTAATTACTATTATGTGGAAATATGTTTTATTAACTAATTAATTGTTGAGTTACAGTATGGGTAAACACAAGATTTCTGCTATCTACCACAAATTAGATACTGCACCCACAAGAAAAGGAACCTCATCCTCTAAACATCCAGCAGATCTGGAAGAAGGGATTTTTGTCCGTAAAGCAAATTATGAAAACCCTCTCACCCAAAATAAAAGAAATTTGATTATTAGTAAGGGACAGGAGAAAATAAAGAAAACCCAAGCCAAGAAAGTGAGGTTTAATCCAGAAATCCAGGAATTAGGCAATAGGTCACCTGGGGAAGATACATTAGATGAAAAATGGGCAAACCTTTATATGCTAGCTACCGTAGCAGAGAATGCAAATCTCTAAATTTTAAATCATGGTCTAGTAGAAAAGTAATACCCAGTAAATAAATAAATTATAGTGTGTTCACTTTCCTGTAGTCTTTTGTACAAATCCGTATGCAATAAACTTAATGTTTATTTGTTAAACTTTGTTCCAAAGTTTTAACTTAGCATTTTTATGCATTTTGCATATATGCTGTCCAGCATGACTGAGATATCGGAAGCATTTCAGAATCTCAACCTCTACCCAGTACCAATTGAAGTCTCCCACGACTTTACTGGTTATATTGCTGATATAGAGGAACCCCTGGAATTCCAAGCTCCACCGCTGGAAAAAGCAAAACTTAAAAAGAAGAGAAGATATGTAGGATGGAGAAAAGTGCGCAGGAGAAAGCCAGCTACTAGAAGACTCCCTAAAATAGAAAACCCTATAGAAAAAGGAAAAGGAATAGAAAACGGAGAAAGTTCTAATCCAGCAGAAATAGAAATCAGGAAAGATTACAAACAAAAAGGAATAGAAACTGGAGAGAGTTCTAGACAAACTGAAGATATCACATTTCAAGACGAAATCGATCGTCTACTGGCAAATTGTGATATCATTAGCCCTATCCATAATAATCTATATCCTTACCTAGAAACCCAACTTCCTGTCAATCTGGAACCAGCTATTCCAGATCCACTAATCCACACTCTACCTTTAGGTCAAATGGAAGAATGGTGGACAAATGACTGGCCATTCCAGAATATTGTCAACAGTCCTTATTCTTTCCTTCCACAGTGGGAGCCAGACCCTATCCCCAATCCTCCAATGAGTAACGAAAAACTTAGCCGAACTCCATCAGTATGGTGAAGAACTGATAAATACAGGAAATAGGATTAGGGATATGGGAGAAAGGATTACCTGGAAGTACGACGAAAGGGAACGTCGCTACTAAACTGCCTGTGACCAAAGAATAGTGGGGTTGGGAAAAATGTCTGTATATTAATAATAATAATTAAATATAACTCTGTAAAATGGGAAATAAAACATTGTAAGATAAACGGTGTGTATGGATGCCTATCTAATATATATAAAAATAGAAGTCGAAACATCGACAATTTTGGATATATATCTGTGTTACCAGATTTTATGTGCTTCTGTGAAATTGTTTTATTCATCACTCGATACTAATAATTATATTTTTTAATAATTATCAGATGGAAAATGCTAATAATGAACCAGTTAATGAAGGAAATCAATCTGAACAAAATCAGGAAAACCAGTATATGACTAGACAGGATATAGAAAATATTGTTGCACAAGGGATAGCTAATGCTATTCCAGCATTCGTTGCTGCTGTTAAAAATCCAATAGAACCGCAACAAATCATTCCTAGTAAACGTACTCAGGAAGATAATTTTAGTCATAGTGTAAATGGAGGCAGCAATCATGATGATAATAATCTACGACAGGCTCCACCTCCTAAGAAAATGAAAGCCGCAACACCTAGTTGCACTTTCAAAGAATTTCTTGCTTGCAAACCTGCTGAATTTGCAGGTAATGAAGGAGCAACTGCAGTACTGCGTTGGTTAGAGAAAACCGAAGCAGTAATTGCAATAAGTAAGTGTTCAGAAAAAGATCAGGTGATGTATGCGTCAAATTTATTCAAAGAAGGAGCATTAGAATGGTGGAATACGGTGCTACAAGCAAAAGGAAGAAGGATGGCTTATGCCATGAACTGGGAAGAATTCAAGAATCTTGTAGAAAGGAAATATTGTCCTGAATATGAAAAGGAACAACTGGCAAATAAGTTCCTAAATCATCATATGATAGGAGTAGAGTGTCGCGGTTATACTTCGACATTCTTTGAATATGCACGAGTGGTACCTACACTGGCTTCGCTAGAACTGGTACTCATTTCTCGCTACATCTGGGGATTAATTAGTGAAATCCGCAATATCGTTAAAGCTGCGAGACCTCGCACTATTGACGATGCTGTGGAATTAGCTAATACCCTAACTGATGAACTGGTGCGAACAAGAGAGGAGGACATAAAGAAGGAATTAGCTCAAAAGATTACCCAAGGATTTCGTGTGGGTAATGATAATAATCGATTCAAGAAAAGAGGAACCGGGCAATCCTCAGTTCCTCCGTATTGTAGAAATTGCAAAAAGAAGCATTTTGGAAGATGCAAGGGATATTGCAATTTTTGCAAAATTCCAGGACATCAAGAGGAGAATTGCAGGAAGAAATCCCTAATCTGCTACAACTGTGGCGAAATAGGTCATTTTCGAACCGAATGTCCTAAATTGACAAAAACCGCAGACAATAAAGGCAAACCAGCTGATGGAACAACAAAGAAGAATGCCCGAGCATTTCAGCTAACCACTCAAGAAGCTGAACTCATTCCTGACGTCATAGCCGGTACGTTCTTGGTCCACGACGTTTATGCAAAAGTATTATTTGACTCTGGTGCAAACCAAAGTTTTATCAATACTTCATTTTGCCAAGCCCTTAACTTACCTTTAACCACCCTTAGGCAAATTTTTACAGTCGAAACGGCAGACGGAAATTCTGTTAACATAAATAAGATTTTGCAAGAAGGTAAGATAGAACTGTTAGGTCATAAGTTTTCCGCAAACCTGATACCTATGAAGTTAGCCGGATTCGATGTAGTGTTAGGAATGGATTGGTTAATAGCCAACCATGCTCGAATCCTTTGTGACAAGAATTCCGTAGAAATCCGTACTCCCACAGGAGAGGTAATTTTAATTACCAGAGATAAACCACGAAAGCCACTAAAGTTCATATCAGTAATGAAAGTTGCTAGTTATGAACGAAAGCAAGGAATGGTGTATATGATTTCCGTAATCATTAACACTAAAAGTAAGGAACTTTCAGACATCCCTATAGTTTCAGAATACCCAGACATCTTTCCAGAAGAGTTACCTGGGTTACCACCAGATAGGGAAGTAGAATTTAGAATTCATCTAATTCCAGGTACTACACCAATAGCTAAGACACCTTATCGATTAGCACCCACCGAAATGCTAGAATTGAAAAAGCAGTTAGATGAATTATTAAGCAAAGGATTTATACAACCTAGTTCATCCCCTTGGGGAGCACCAGTGTTGTTTGTGAAAAAGAAAGATGGATCGATGAGAATGTGTATCGATTATAGAGAACTAAATAAAGTTACAATTAAGAATCGATATCCATTACCTAGGATTGATGATCTTTTTGATCAACTTCAAGGTGCTAGGTATTTTTCTAAGATAGATTTAAGATCTGGATATCACCAGTTAAAATTTCAAGAGGAAGACATACCTAAAACTGCTTTCAGAACTAGGTATGGCCATTATGAGTTTACAGTCATGCCCTTTGGACTAACAAATGCCCCAGCAGCATTTATGGACATGATGAATCGGATCTGTAAACCATATTTGGATAAATTTGTAATCGTATTCATCGACGATATACTAATTTACTCCAAAAGTCAAGAAGAACATTGCAAACACTTGCATGCACTCTTAACTTTGTTAAGAAAGGAAAAGCTTTATGCAAAATTCTCAAAGTGTGAATTTTGGTTAAAGGAAGTGCAATTTTTAGGATATATGGTGAATCATGAAGGAATTCACGTAGATCCTGCTAAAATAGAAGCAATTACCAAATGGAAGGTCCCACAAACAGCTATGGAAATTAGAAGTTTTCTAGGCTTAGCTGGATACTACAGAAGATTTATTAAAGATTTCTCTAAGATAGCTGTACCTTTGACTAAGTTAACCTGTAAAGCCACTAAGTTTGAATGGGGACATAGGCAAGAAGAGGCTTTTAAGATTTTAAAGCAACGATTGACGAATGCTCCAATTTTAGCATTACCCGAAGGAACAGAAGATTTTGAAGTATACTGTGATGCTTCAAAATTAGGATATGGATGTGTATTGATGCAACGCAAGAAGGTAATTGCGTATGCTTCCCGGCAGTTGAAAAAGCATGAGGAAAATTATACGACTCATGACTTAGAATTAGGAGCCATAATTTTTGCCTTGAAAATTTGAAGACATTATCTGTACGGAAGTAAGTTTACTGTCTATACAGATCATAAAAATTTAAGGTATATATTTGGGCAGAAAGAATTAAATATGAGGCAAAGAAGATGGATGGAAATTCTAAGCGATTACGACTGTGATATTCAATATCACGAAGGAAAGACAAACGTAGTTGCAGATGCCTTAAGTCGTAAGTATCATGAAAAACAAAAGCGAGTCCGTGCTCTTAGAATAAATCTACAAGTAGATTTAATAGAACAATTAAAGAACATTCAAGAAACAGCAATCAAGGACGATGCTGAAGGAATGAAAGGTTATATTAAGGAACTAGAGCAAGGAAAGGATGGAATTTGGAGATTCCACAAGAAACGAATTTGGGTACCTAAACAAGGAGAGTTAAGAAATAAGATCTTAGAAGAAGCTCATAAATCTAGGTATACTATGCACCCTGGAAACAATAAGATGTACCAAGATTTAAGAAAGAATTTCTGGTGGATAGGAATGAAGAAAGATATAGCAAAATATGTTTCTAAGTGTCTTACTTGTTCACAAGTTAAGGCAGAACATCAGAAACCCTCAGGATTACTACAACAATTGGAAATGCCTGTATGGAAATGGGAACTCATAACAATGGATTTTGTTACTAAGTTACCCAAGACCAGAAAAGGTAATAATGCGATTTGGGTAATTGTGGATCGATTAACCAAATCAGCTCATTTTCTACCAATGAAGGAAACCTTTAGTATGGAAAGGTTAGCCAAGTTGTACGTAGACGAAGTAGTATCTTTACATGGAGTCCCACTCTCCATTGTTTCAGATAGAGATAGGCGTTTCACTTCCCATTTCTGGAAAAGTTTCCAGCAAGCAATGGGAACTCGCCTGAAATTAAGCACTGCATATCATCCTCAAACAGACGGACAAAGTGAAAGGACAATACAAACCCTGGAAGACATGCTCCGAGCATGTGTAATTGATTTTGGTGGATGTTGGGATGATCATTTACCATTAATTGAATTCTCCTATAACAATAGTTATCATTCAAGTATTGAAATTGCTCCATTTGAGGCACTTTATGGAAGAAAGTGTAGAACTCCAGTTTGTTGGGCAGAAATAGGAGAAAGTCAATTGTCAGGGCCTGAAATAGTGCAAGAGATAACCGACAAGATTACTCAAATTAAGGAAAGGTTGAAGACAGCTCGAGATCGCCAGAAGAGTTATGCAGATAATCGACGCAAACCAATAGAATTCCAAGTAGGAGATAAAGTACTATTGAAAGTTTCTCCTTGGAAAGGAGTAGTTAGATTTGGAAAGAAAGGAAAGCTAAGTCCAAGGTACGTAGGACCATTTTCAGTGATCCAACGTATAGGATTAGTTGCTTATCGTTTACAACTACCAGAAGAATTAACTGGAGTACATGATGTATTTCATATATCCAATCTGAAGAAATGTTTATCAGATGAATCACTGGTAGTACCTCTTCAAGATATAGAGGTAAACGAAAAGCTAAAATTTGTTGAGAAACCTCTTCAAATTGAGGATCGAAAGATTAAATTTCTCAAACATAAAAGACTAGTTTTAGTCAAAGTTAGATGGGATTCAAAAAGAGGAGCTGAATACACTTGGGAGCTGGAATCAGAAATGAAGAAAAAGTATCCTCATTTATTCCAGTAAATCTCGAGGACGAGATTTTTATTAAGGTGGGAAGAATGTAACATCTCTCATCAAAAGTCCTAGTTATTATTTTAATTTGGTCAATAGGAAACCCTAATTGAGAAACCCAAGTGATTCTGAACAAACCCTAAAATTTTCATAATTTTCAGAATCAGGATTAGGGCCCCTAAAACTCAAAGGGGGTAAACCCTAGTTGATAATTATCCTCAATATTTCGTTGTAAAATTCAGAAATTTCAAAAGTACTGACTCAGCATAGCTAGTCCCAAACGTGGCTAGTCTATAAGCCTATTTTTTACCCATACGCACCGTAGGGGATTATGGCCTACGATGCGCAACCATTTTAAAAGACCATACGATGCGTAGGGGATGTTAGGCCTACGGTGCGCAGGGCTGCTCAAATTTTGGCTATAAATAGCAGACATTGGGACTTGAAATTTGGCATATGATCGACGAAGGAATTCGTTCCAGATATCGAATTTACTTTCTGTATACACAATTAAACACACACTAATCACGAAGTGCTGCCACAATCAGGGTAATAACTCGATCGCTATTACGATTCAATGTCCGGTCGATTATAACTATCCAACGATTGTTTAAGTGCCGCTCAATTTGAGATTATACTTTATTAATTCATCGTGATTTCGACTTGAATGTTTGAGTACTGCTCGAATTCGGACTATACTCTGTCATTCGTTGTGAATCCGCTGAATTGTTAAGTATTGCACTAATAAATCGTTGTGAAGGTTTAATCTCGTGAATTGTCGTAACTGTTGTATTAGTTACTAACCGATTGTGTGTGCATTGTTAATTAAATTAGGTTAATCAAGGCTAATCAGTAGGCTTATATTCTGCTCGTTAAATCTACAATGTGAGTCATTCTCTTTTTATCAAAATACTTTTCGAAAGCATGTTTTTATCAAAATTATAGTTACAGGGATTAAGTCTTTGTTATCTGAAATTACTGCCAGTATGTGGGGGGATGTGCACATTGCTACTAATTATTTATCACTTGGGGTGAAAGGACCCTACAAGTGATATGTCCACAGTCACAGTCCGGTAAAGTGACAACTGGATCAGTTAATTTAAAAGATGAGGCAATTCTAATCGCTCTTAATACTGTACATTATAATAAACAGGATGTTTTACTAAATAGAATGATTCACTCAGTATTTCCCTGCTGACAAAACCTTTTTCAAACATGTTTCAGGTGATCTGTTGTGAGCAAAAGAAAAGTGCCGTGAAGCACTACAAGCTTAGAAAGTGGCTCAATGTAAATAAGTAAAGAAACATGTTTTAAAGAAATAAAGGATTTCCCAGTGAAATCAAGTGTTTGTAAATTATGGGAATTATCCCTATATTATATATAAACGAGCAGTTTTAAATATTAATCGACCCTGTTTAAAAAGTCTTCCGCTGTCGCTAAATTAAATACCACGGGATTTCCTGCCTCGTGGCTCTGGACCGGGTCAAACCGGGGCCAAGGGCCGTGACAAGGAAAAGGTGGTATCAGAGCCACTGATTTAAGCTTACTATTGATTTTAGCCTATTAAAATAATTAGGAAATTTAATTACTATTATGTGGAAATATGTTTTATTAACTAATTAATTGTTGAGTTACAGTATGGGTAAACACAAGATTTCTGCTATCTACCACAAATTAGATACTGCACCCACAAGAAAAGGAACCTCATCCTCTAAACATCCAGCAGATCTGGAAGAAGGGATTTTTGTCCGTAAAGCAAATTATGAAAACCCTCTCACCCAAAATAAAAGAAATTTGATTATTAGTAAGGGACAGGAGAAAATAAAGAAAACCCAAGCCAAGAAAGTGAGGTTTAATCCAGAAATCCAGGAATTAGGCAATAGGTCACCTGGGGAAGATACATTAGATGAAAAATGGGCAAACCTTTATATGCTAGCTACCGTAGCAGAGAATGCAAATCTCTAAATTTTAAATCATGGTCTAGTAGAAAAGTAATACCCAGTAAATAAATAAATTATAGTGTGTTCACTTTCCTGTAGTCTTTTGTACAAATCCGTATGCAATAAACTTAATGTTTATTTGTTAAACTTTGTTCCAAAGTTTTAACTTAGCATTTTTATGCATTTTGCATATATGCTGTCCAGCATGACTGAGATATCGGAAGCATTTCAGAATCTCAACCTCTACCCAGTACCAATTGAAGTCTCCCACGACTTTACTGGTTATATTGCTGATATAGAGGAACCCCTGGAATTCCAAGCTCCACCGCTGGAAAAAGCAAAACTTAAAAAGAAGAGAAGATATGTAGGATGGAGAAAAGTGCGCAGGAGAAAGCCAGCTACTAGAAGACTCCCTAAAATAGAAAACCCTATAGAAAAAGGAAAAGGAATAGAAAACGGAGAAAGTTCTAATCCAGCAGAAATAGAAATCAGGAAAGATTACAAACAAAAAGGAATAGAAACTGGAGAGAGTTCTAGACAAACTGAAGATATCACATTTCAAGACGAAATCGATCGTCTACTGGCAAATTGTGATATCATTAGCCCTATCCATAATAATCTATATCCTTACCTAGAAACCCAACTTCCTGTCAATCTGGAACCAGCTATTCCAGATCCACTAATCCACACTCTACCTTTAGGTCAAATGGAAGAATGGTGGACAAATGACTGGCCATTCCAGAATATTGTCAACAGTCCTTATTCTTTCCTTCCACAGTGGGAGCCAGACCCTATCCCCAATCCTCCAATGAGTAACGAAAAACTTAGCCGAACTCCATCAGTATGGTGAAGAACTGATAAATACAGGAAATAGGATTAGGGATATGGGAGAAAGGATTACCTGGAAGTACGACGAAAGGGAACGTCGCTACTAAACTGCCTGTGACCAAAGAATAGTGGGGTTGGGAAAAATGTCTGTATATTAATAATAATAATTAAATATAACTCTGTAAAATGGGAAATAAAACATTGTAAGATAAACGGTGTGTATGGATGCCTATCTAATATATATAAAAATAGAAGTCGAAACATCGACAATTTTGGATATATATCTGTGTTACCAGATTTTATGTGCTTCTGTGAAATTGTTTTATTCATCACTCGATACTAATAATTATATTTTTTAATAATTATCAGATGGAAAATGCTAATAATGAACCAGTTAATGAAGGAAATCAATCTGAACAAAATCAGGAAAACCAGTATATGACTAGACAGGATATAGAAAATATTGTTGCACAAGGGATAGCTAATGCTATTCCAGCATTCGTTGCTGCTGTTAAAAATCCAATAGAACCGCAACAAATCATTCCTAGTAAACGTACTCAGGAAGATAATTTTAGTCATAGTGTAAATGGAGGCAGCAATCATGATGATAATAATCTACGACAGGCTCCACCTCCTAAGAAAATGAAAGCCGCAACACCTAGTTGCACTTTCAAAGAATTTCTTGCTTGCAAACCTGCTGAATTTGCAGGTAATGAAGGAGCAACTGCAGTACTGCGTTGGTTAGAGAAAACCGAAGCAGTAATTGCAATAAGTAAGTGTTCAGAAAAAGATCAGGTGATGTATGCGTCAAATTTATTCAAAGAAGGAGCATTAGAATGGTGGAATACGGTGCTACAAGCAAAAGGAAGAAGGATGGCTTATGCCATGAACTGGGAAGAATTCAAGAATCTTGTAGAAAGGAAATATTGTCCTGAATATGAAAAGGAACAACTGGCAAATAAGTTCCTAAATCATCATATGATAGGAGTAGAGTGTCGCGGTTATACTTCGACATTCTTTGAATATGCACGAGTGGTACCTACACTGGCTTCGCTAGAACTGGTACTCATTTCTCGCTACATCTGGGGATTAATTAGTGAAATCCGCAATATCGTTAAAGCTGCGAGACCTCGCACTATTGACGATGCTGTGGAATTAGCTAATACCCTAACTGATGAACTGGTGCGAACAAGAGAGGAGGACATAAAGAAGGAATTAGCTCAAAAGATTACCCAAGGATTTCGTGTGGGTAATGATAATAATCGATTCAAGAAAAGAGGAACCGGGCAATCCTCAGTTCCTCCGTATTGTAGAAATTGCAAAAAGAAGCATTTTGGAAGATGCAAGGGATATTGCAATTTTTGCAAAATTCCAGGACATCAAGAGGAGAATTGCAGGAAGAAATCCCTAATCTGCTACAACTGTGGCGAAATAGGTCATTTTCGAACCGAATGTCCTAAATTGACAAAAACCGCAGACAATAAAGGCAAACCAGCTGATGGAACAACAAAGAAGAATGCCCGAGCATTTCAGCTAACCACTCAAGAAGCTGAACTCATTCCTGACGTCATAGCCGGCACGTTCTTGGTCCACGACGTTTATGCAAAAGTATTATTTGACTCTGGTGCAAACCAAAGTTTTATCAATACTTCATTTTGCCAAGCCCTTAACTTACCTTTAACCACCCTTAGGCAAATTTTTACAGTCGAAACGGCAGACGGAAATTCTGTTAACATAAATAAGATTTTGCAAGAAGGTAAGATAGAACTGTTAGGTCATAAGTTTTCCGCAAACCTGTTACCTATGAAGTTAGCCGGATTCGATGTAGTGTTAGGAATGGATTGGTTAATAGCCAACCATGCTCGAATCCTTTGTGACAAGAATTCCGTAGAAATCCGTACTCCCACAGGAGAGGTAATTTTAATTACCGGAGATAAACCACGAAAGCCACTAAAGTTCATATCAGTAATGAAAGTTGCTAGTTATGAACGAAAGCAAGGAATGGTGTATATGATTTCCGTAATCATTAACACTAAAAGTAAGGAACTTTCAGACATCCCTATAGTTTCAGAATACCCAGACATCTTTCCAGAAGAGTTACCTGGGTTACCACCAGATAGGGAAGTAGAATTTAGAATTCATCTAATTCCAGGTACTACACCAATAGCTAAGACACCTTATCGATTAGCACCCACCGAAATGCTAAAATTGAAAAAGCAGTTAGATGAATTATTAAGCAAAGGATTTATACAACCTAGTTCATCCCCTTGGGGAGCACCAGTGTTGTTTGTGAAAAAGAAAGATGGATCGATGAGAATGTGTATCGATTATAGAGAACTAAATAAAGTTACAATTAAGAATCGATATCCATTACCTAGGATTGATGATCTTTTTGATCAACTTCAAGGTGCTAGGTATTTTTCTAAGATAGATTTAAGATCTGGATATCACCAGTTAAAATTTCAAGAGGAAGACATACCTAAAACTGCTTTCAGAACTAGGTATGGCCATTATGAGTTTACAGTCATGCCCTTTGGACTAACAAATGCCCCAGCAGCATTTATGGACATGATGAATCGGATCTGTAAACCATATTTGGATAAATTTGTAATCGTATTCATCGACGATATACTAATTTACTCCAAAAGTCAAGAAGAACATTGCAAACACTTGCATGCACTCTTAACTTTGTTAAGAAAGGAAAAGCTTTATGCAAAATTCTCAAAGTGTGAATTTTGGTTAAAGGAAGTGCAATTTTTAGGACATATGGTGAATCATGAAGGAATTCACGTAGATCCTGCTAAAATAGAAGCAATTACCAAATGGAAGGTCCCACAAACAGCTATGGAAATTAGAAGTTTTCTAGGCTTAGCTGGATACTACAGAAGATTTATTAAAGATTTCTCTAAGATAGCTGTACCTTTGACTAAGTTAACCTGTAAAGCCACTAAGTTTGAATGGGGACATAGGCAAGAAGAGGCTTTTAAGATTTTAAAGCAACGATTGACGAATGCTCCAATTTTAGCATTACCCGAAGGAACAGAAGATTTTGAAGTATACTGTGATGCTTCAAAATTAGGATATGGATGTGTATTGATGCAACGCAAGAAGGTAATTGCGTATGCTTCCCGGCAGTTGAAAAAGCATGAGGAAAATTATACGACTCATGACTTAGAATTAGGAGCCATAATTTTTGCCTTGAAAATTTGAAGACATTATCTGTACGGAAGTAAGTTTACTGTCTATACAGATCATAAAAATTTAAGGTATATATTTGGGCAGAAAGAATTAAATATGAGGCAAAGAAGATGGATGGAAATTCTAAGCGATTACGACTGTGATATTCAATATCACGAAGGAAAGACAAACGTAGTTGCAGATGCCTTAAGTCGTAAGTATCATGAAAAACAAAAGCGAGTCCGTGCTCTTAGAATAAATCTACAAGTAGATTTAATAGAACAATTAAAGAACATTCAAGAAACAGCAATCAAGGACGATGCTGAAGGAATGAAAGGTTATATTAAGGAACTAGAGCAAGGAAAGGATGGAATTTGGAGATTCCACAAGAAACGAATTTGGGTACCTAAACAAGGAGAGTTAAGAAATAAGATCTTAGAAGAAGCTCATAAATCTAGGTATACTATGCACCCTGGAAACAATAAGATGTACCAAGATTTAAGAAAGAATTTCTGGTGGATAGGAATGAAGAAAGATATAGCAAAATATGTTTCTAAGTGTCTTACTTGTTCACAAGTTAAGGCAGAACATCAGAAACCCTCAGGATTACTACAACAATTGGAAATGCCTGTATGGAAATGGGAACTCATAACAATGGATTTTGTTACTAAGTTACCCAAGACCAGAAAAGGTAATAATGCGATTTGGGTAATTGTGGATCGATTAACCAAATCAGCTCATTTTCTACCAATGAAGGAAACCTTTAGTATGGAAAGGTTAGCCAAGTTGTACGTAGACGAAGTAGTATCTTTACATGGAGTCCCACTTTCCATTGTTTCAGATAGAGATAGTCGTTTCACTTCCCATTTCTGGAAAAGTTTCCAGCAAGCAATGGGAACTCGCCTGAAATTAAGCACTGCATATCATCCTCAAACAGACGGACAAAGTGAAAGGACAATACATACCCTGGAAGACATGCTCCGAGCATGTGTAATTGATTTTGGTGGATGTTGGGATGATCATTTACCATTAATTGAATTCTCCTATAACAATAGTTATCATTCAAGTATTGAAACTGCTCCATTTGAGGCACTTTATGGAAGAAAGTGTAGAACTCCAGTTTGTTGGGCAGAAATAGGAGAAAGTCAATTGTCAGGGCCTGAAATAGTGCAAGAGATAACCGACAAGATTACTCAAATTAAGGAAAGGTTGAAGACAGCTCGAGATCGCCAGAAGAGTTATGCAGATAATCGACGCAAACCAATAGAATTCCAAGTAGGAGATAAAGTACTATTGAAAGTTTCTCCTTGGAAAGGAGTAGTTAGATTTGGAAAGAAAGGGAAGCTAAGTCCAAGGTACGTAGGACCATTTTCAGTGATCCAACGTATAGGATTAGTTGCTTATCGTTTACAACTACCAGAAGAATTAGCTGGAGTACATGATGTATTTCATATATCCAATCTGAAGAAATGTTTATCAGATGAATCACTGGTAGTACCTCTTCAAGATATAGAGGTAAACGAAAAGCTAAAATTTGTTGAGAAACCTCTTCAAATTGAGGATCGAAAGATTAAATTTCTCAAACATAAAAGACTAGTTTTAGTCAAAGTTAGATGGGATTCAAAAAGAGGAGCTGAATACACTTGGGAGCTGGAATCAGAAATGAAGAAAACGTATCCTCATTTATTCCAGTAAATCTCGAGGACGAGATTTTTATTAAGGTGGGAAGAATGTAACAACTCTCATCAAAAGTCCTAGTTATTATTTTAATTTGGTCAATAGGAAACCCTAATTGAGAAACCCAAGTGATTCTGAACAAACCCTAAAATTTTCATAATTTTCAGAATCAGGATTAGGGCCCCTAAAACTCAAAGGGGGTAAACCCTAGTTGATAATTATCCTCAATATTTCGTTGTAAAATTCAGAAATTTCAAAAGTACTGACTCAGCATAGCTAGTCCCAAACGTGGCTAGTCTATAAGCCTATTTTTTACCCATACGCACCGTTGGGGATTATGGCCTACGATGCGCAACCATTTTAAAAGACCATACGATGCGTAGGGGATGTTAGGCCTACGGTGCGCAGGGCTGCTCAAATTTTGGCTATAAATAGCAGACATTGGGACTTGAAATTTGGCATATGATCGACGAAGGAATTCGTTCCAGATATCGAATTTACTTTCTGTATACACAATTAAACACACACTAATCACGAAGTGCTGCCACAATCAGGGTAATAACTCGATCGCTATTACGATTCAATGTCCGATCGATTATAACTATCCAACGATTGTTTAAGTGCCGCTCAATTTGAGATTATACTTTATTAATTCATCCTGATTTCGACTTGAATGTTTGAGTACTGCTCGAATTCGGACTATACTCTGTCATTCGTTGTGAATCCGCTGAATTGTTAAGTATTGCACTAATAAATCGTTGTGAAGGTTTAATCTCGTGAATTGTCGTAACTGTTGTATTAGTTACTAACCGATTGTGTGTGCATTGTTAATTAAATTAGGTTAATCAAGGCTAATCAGTAGGCTTATATTCTGCTCGTTAAATCTACAATGTGAGTCATTCTCTTTTTATCAAAATACTTTTCGAAAGCATGTTTTTATCAAAATTATAGTTACAGGGATTAAGTCTTTGTTATCTGAAATTACTGCCAGTATGTGGGGGGATGTGCACATTGCTACTAATTATTTATCACTTGGGGTGAAAGGACCCTACAAGTGATATGTCCACAGTCACAGTCCGGTAAAGTGACAACTGGATCAGTTAATTTAAAAGATGAGGCAATTATAATCGCTCTTAATACTGTACATTATAATAAACAGGATGTTTTACTAAATAGAATGATTCATTCAGTATTTCCCTGCTGACAAAACCTTTTTCAAACATGTTTCAGGTGATCTGTTGTGAGCAAAAGAAAAGTGCCGTGAAGCACTACAAGCTTAGAAAGTGGCTCAATGTAAATAAGTAAAGAAACATGTTTTAAAGAAATAAAGGATTTCCCAGTGAAATCAAGTGTTTGTAAATTATGGGAATTATCCCTATATTATATATAAACGAGCAGTTTTAAATATTAATCGACCCTGTTTAAAAAGTCTTCCGCTGTCGCTAAATTAAATACCACGGGATTTCCTGCCTCGCGGCTCTGGACCGGGTCAAACCGGGGCCAAGGGCCGTGACAGATTAGAAGCAAACATTACCTTATCTTCTTCTGCACACTTGCTTATTCTTAAGACTGCCTCAGTCTTTTCTATCCAGCGTAGAGTTGTAATGGCTCCTTCATTGCCCGAGAATTCCATAGGTTTACAAGACCAGAATTCTTCATAAGAACAACCGTAAGACACGGTTCTTCTTCTTTTGGGAATGGGCATTTGAAGTACAGGTCCATTGTTCACGTTGTGCTCAGGTTCAGAGGGTCGCTTACTATCATGTTTACTTTTATTTTCTGCTTCTCTAACCGTTTGAATAATATATGGCATTGCATCTATTATTTCTTGTGCTACTACGTGTTGGATGGCACTGTTGTCCACTTGATTTCCATTATTCGGGTTATCGTTATTTAGATTATTGTCATTCTGGTTTTCCGGGTTATTATCCCAATTCTCTTGATTTACTTGGTTGGCCATCTGAATTTTAAACATTTATCAATTATTAATATCACAGAATAATTAATAGTTTAAGCAACAACCATGCAATACACATATTGGTTAAAAGCGTCGAGTATTGCGACTTTACTCTTTTCATATAGTAGGCGTCAAATACACACTAAAACTGAAAATTTTAAAAATTATACTGCTACTATGCATCACTAACCACAAAGTGGTCTATATTACAACATAGGGTAAATTACACTTTTCGTCCTTTATGTTTGTATCGGATTGCAATGGATGTCCTTTAACTTCAATAATTACAGTCGCAGTCCTTTATTTGGAAAACTCGTTACACCTTAGGTCCTTTAGCACTAACCCAGTTAAATTTATCAGTTAAGTATAGTCATGTGCAAGGCACATGAGGGTATTTCAGTCATTTTACACTGCCCTTTTATTTAAATATATTTATAAATAAAACCCTATCCATTTGTTATTGTTGTTCTTCTCTACTTACCATCACAACCAACCTACCACCGCTACCACCACCAACCCACCACCAATATTATTGTCACCTCTTTGTATCTCACCTCTCTCCCTCTCTTTCTTTAACACCAGATCCCACCACTACTGTTATAGTTACACATACATTCTCAATCTCTTCTACAATCCCATTTACCACCCACCACCATCATTGCTACCGCCTAACCACACATCCCTGACAACCCGTTAGCAAAATCTGATGTATCCTCCACCCTCACTCAAAATCTATAACCAACCCTTCTTAAAAAGTCAAATAATAATCAAATATCAAATGAGCAATCTTTAATTTTTATGATATGTGACTGTTTCTTGGGAATCTATAATTTTTATGATAAGTAAACTGTTTCTAGCAATCTTTAATCAAATATCAAATGATCAAACTTTCCAGACAACAACTTCATCTAATTATCTAAACCAAACCATTTCAATCCAACTCTCCAAACACACACTTAATCACAAACACCCCAATCAAAATCACGAATACGCCGGTGACTGTTACACGGTAAGGATTTCACGCATACAGTTTGTTGTCGTTAAGTTGTTAAAGGACGGGCAACTTAAAAGACGGGAACAACGACGGAGAACACGAACTGGCAGAACAGTCACCGGCATAAACAATCTAACAACCTCCCTCCGTAACGGTTGCCGGAGAACACGAAACACAAACCGGCAAAACGGTCGCCGGTAGAAGGGGTGGGTGTCGCGTGGAGGATATCGTTGAAGAGGAAGGGGTGTGGTGGGGTAGGGCAGTTGCAGGTGGCGGCTGTCATGGAGAAAGAGAGAATAGGGTTTATTGGGTGTGTGAGAAAGATATAAAAGAGGGGTAGAATAAAACTTGCTTCAAAAGTTTAGTTTAATTACACAAAGAGCCCCTAAAAGGGTAAAATGACGGTTGTACCCTCATATGGGGTCCATGTGACACCATCTGTAACAACCCTCATTAAAAGTCCTATTTATATTATTATTTTATTCAATAGGAAACCCTAATTGAGACACCCAAGTGATTCTACGCGAACCCTAAAAATTTCAGAACAATCAGAATCAGGATCAGGGCCCCTAAAACTCAGGGGGGGCATTCCCTACTTGATGATTATCCTTATAAGTTAATATAAAATTCGAATTTAATCGAATCGTCAACTTAGCAAGGCTAGAAACACACGCGGCAAGCATATAGTGAAAATACAACCCATACGATGCGCAGGGGTTTTTGACCTACGATGTGCAGGCTTGATAAAGTTCCCTACGATGCGCAGGGGTTATAGTGCTACGATGTGCAGGGCTGGACAAAATTCAGCTATAAATAGAGGACATTGGCACTTGCTTTCTGGTGTTCAAACGACGAAAGAATTCGTAAAATTCTTCGAGTTATCGTCTGTTTACTTCAATTAACACACACGAAACTCTAATTAAGTATAACGGGGTGCTGCAGAACAGGGTATTAACTCAATCGCTATTACGATTCATTGTCCGATCGATCAATATATCCAATGGATGTTTAAGTGCCGCCCACATTAGGGTTATACTTTGTCGTTCGTCATTAATTTGACGGATCATCGTTAATTCGATGGATGAAGTATTGTACTTTGTCGTTCGTCATTAATTTGACGGATCATCGTTAATTCGATGGATGAAGTATTGCACTTTGTCGTTCGTTGTGAGAATTTGATCTCGTGAGTTATCGTAAAATGCTATATTAAGTTACTTACCTAGTTCATGTGCATTAGGTTAAAAAGGCTAATCAATAGGCTAGGCTCTGCTCAAATTAAATCTGCAATATATCAAGGATTATCTGTAGACTAAGCTTTGCCCGTAGAAATCTGCAATGTGAGTTCATTTCTCTTTTCTCACAGTTTGTGAGTCCATTATATTTTCTCACAGTTTTATCACCTTTTTGTGAAACAATTATATTTACAAAGATTTTACAGAATTCTAAATAATTACCAGTTATACGTACAGTAATTAAGTTTTTATATTAATTGCTGGTATGAAAGATTTTATATATTATTTGATTCTCATTATTATTTGCCAGAAAGTTAGTTAATATTATCATGATTACAATAACAGTGGAAATTATGCATTTTACTAAGATTATATTTTAGTCTTAGTCACGTTAAAATATTAAATAATGATATTACAATTATTTAATTAACATATTATATTTGATAAGTTATAGTAATTTGACATAAATTGATATATGTCATTTCCTGGATTAAATGGTTTTATGCCAAAAGTAATATATTTGACAAAGAAATGTCACGGGACACAATTATGTCCAAAGACACTAGTTGAGAGAATGATCAACAGTGTTATGAATAGAAATCACTAGTTGAAAGAATGATCAACAGTAATATAATCGGAGTTACTAGTTGAAAGAATGATCAACAGTGACATGACCGAAAGTACTAGTTGAGAGAATGATCAACAGTGTTATAGAATCACTAGTTGAAAGAATGATCAACAGTGATATGACCAGAATCATTAATTGAAAGAATAATCAATATTGATATGATTATAGTCACAGGAATCGCCTAGTGACAGATAAATTGAATAATAGTAAAATAGAATTATTTGATAAATTCACTATTTGACTAAAGTGAGCCAATAATTGATATGATTACTGTCACATTGGAACTGTCATCATTTGACAAATACTGATTGAGTTGGGTAAATATAAACAAATATAAAAACCTTAATACTGTAAGGTATAACAATATATTTTATATAATTGGAATGAATTCACTCAGTATTTTCGCTGACAAAACCTTTTTCAAACATTTTTCAGGTAATTACTATAAATTGGAATAAGAGCTGGATACGACACTGAAAGGCTTCAAGAAGTGGCTTATTTTATTAATTAAATCAAATTAAGAAATATTGTTTTATGTAAACAAATTTATCTTATAAAACATGGGTTTACCCCATCTATTTAATAAATAAAATCCGGTGTTTCTAAACTCTGATATTTTTCCTAACTCACGGTCCTGATGAAATTTCCGCTGCAACGTTTTTAAAATAATCACTGGTACCGCTGGACTGTTCACGGCACCCGATTCCGTCCAGGGTGGGTTGGGGGTCGTGACACCATCTAATGTTAAAAATAAACTGGGTTAGTGCTAAAGGAGCTAAAGGACCTAACGTGTAACGGGTTTTCCACATAAAAGACTGTGACTGTAATTATTGAAGTTAAAGGGCATCCATTGCAATTCGATACAAACATAAAGGACGAAAAGTGTAATTTACCCTACAACATATATTATTATTATTATTACACACATATTATATATATATATATATATATATATATTTTCATACAAACATATATTATTTTATATTATTATTACCAACTCCACCATCACTTTCATGGATATGGATTCCTCCCGAAATCCATCTGACGCTCGTCATATTTCCAGACGAGTTGTTCTCCTACATACTTCATCCTCTCACTACTCTCTAAGATTTCTTCTCCGAAAGTTCGGAGTTCTTGCAAATTCTCTGCACTCATTGGGGGTGCAGGTACTGGTACTGGATCTGGATCTGGATACTGTGGCATGGGATTCTCCTGAGGGTACGGATTCTCTAAAATCTCCCTAATGTATTCATCATTGTCATAATAGGGATCTAGAGGGTCCAGACCTGGATACGCTGCTATGTTTGGCAAGGTTTCACCGTTTAAGTGGTAGCGTGGCACATAATCCCTAAGATCATCAAACCATGGATCATAATTTGGGTCTAAGGGATTAGGGACTGGTATCCTAGGTATTTCCTCAAGGTTGAAATCATGCATTTCTACCTCCATCGGCCGAGTGGGAATTAAAGGTAAGGGTTGTGGGGATACTAGTTGTTCCAGACTTGGGTAGGCAGCAGTTGTTGCTAGGATATGGAAATTGGCTAAGCTCCTATTAAGCATATCCTGGGTATGGGTATTTGACTCTCGCTTAGCGGCTGCTAAGACTCTTTGCTGTTGCAACTTTCGCATTCTTTTTCTACGCTCAAATGCTCCCTTACTAAACCATCCTCTCTTTTTCTGAGAGAATGGCTCTTCAGACTGAGCTTTAAAAGCAAACATCCCTTCTTCCTGATCAGCAGAATACCTAGAAAGGGTAGGCTGGGAAGAAGTACCTTCACTCCTAGGTGAATCGGACAACTGACGATACGCGTCTGAGGGTCCTTGATCACTCATACTGTAAACTAATAAATAGTCAAATAACACATAACAATAAAATACAGATATGCACGTATTTTCATAATTTATTTCCTAACAATTTGGATAATATATTGATGTCAGCAGAACATTTCTGTGGCTGAATCAGTGGCTTAGCTCTGATACCACCTTCTGTCGTAACCCCCGCCCCCTTATCTGTCCCGGGAACGGGCGGCCGCGAACATCAGTTGTGGTGGTATCATTTATTAATTTGGCAGCGGAAAATTACATCAGGACCGTAGTTAGGAAATGTTTATCAGAGTAAAACCACCATATTTTATATGAATAACCACACGGGTAAAACCCAAGTTTCTTTATTACAACATGTTTATAGGGATAAACCCTATTTTATTGAATTTAAAACATCGTCTTTTAGGTAACTTTTATAGCCACATTTTTCCAAGCCGTCAGTGCTCTCCAGCTGGCTTTTTCCTAATTGGCTTTAACATTGTGTTACCTGAAACGCGTTTTAAAAACATCTGTCAGTGGGAAATACTGGTGAGTGAATCCCAGTTTAATCAAGAAGAGTTTTATCAATTAACACAGTATTGAGAGCGATCGCAATGTTTATTTCTACACAATTACTCATTCAATACTGTCAATCCTGACTGGTGGGTCATATTACACATTGGCTAACTCGTTGTCCAATTGTAACATGTTCCACATTTTGTATACAAAACCCCAACATACAGGTAGTAATTGAAGAACTACAAAGACTCAATCACTGCTTAATCACATTGTAAAACATTTAAGGTTTTGTAAAACAGATTACAAAAAGGTTTATACAAAAAGAGGATAAACTCACATTGTTGTCTTAGACTTCGTTTAAGGGCTTCCTGGTGTTAATCTATAATTTACACAAATGTACATATGTTAGTATAATAACCCTTTATTTATATTAACGATACCCTCCCCGAGACGGTATTCCAATAACTACGTCGGGCAGAACCACGACAGTTATTACGGAATCCTTGATCAATCGGGCAGCGTATCTAATACGAAACTGGGGTTATAATACTTACAACGGAGCAGAACTTCGTTAATTAGGGGGATATAATACCCGTGTATTATGCCAACTTCTCAGAAATTCGTCAAGAAAGAAAAGAAATGAGCGATTTGCGACTGAAGCCTGATGCCCTCTTATATAGGGCTGATTTTCAAGTTTCTCGCGGGCCGCGTAAGGTTAGGTTAAGGCTTACGTGGCCCGCGTAGTAGGGGGTTCTAGGCGTAGGTGATCCGGGTCATGGTGTAGGTTCAACACGCAGGTGACACGTGTCAACACCGGGTGCGACCTGGCCTCTTAGCTGCCGCGGCCCGCGTAAGGTGTAGCCAAGGGCTACGCGAGCGCACCTGAAATTTTGTTTTTATTTTATTTTTAATGATATTTCATATTTTGGGCTAGGTTTTCACATACGGGGTGTATTTTAAGACATATATAGGGGTATTTTAAAATATATTAGGGTGTCGGAAAAAAAATATTTTGGAGGGTTGTTATATGCTATATAATAAATGTTTTTACAGTTCGGGTCGGGTCGGGGGCGGAAATTCTATGATTCTCATTCAAATCAATAACTTAATAACATATCTCAATGTCACATTATCACATATTCACTCACAATTTAAGTATTTAACATGAATTTCACATAATCACATTGGTGATTGGACTCAACCATAACTCATATGTATTCAAATATTCAATGTTCTTAATTTCTAACCCACGTTAACAATAAATAAATAAAACTATATAATACAATTCGTTTGCTGTTAAAAAAAATACAATTCGATATATTAATTGGTATTTAAAAATTTTAGGTAACATGCCTTTAAATTATTGTAAAACTTCATTTTAGTACTTGTAATAACGTTTCTTAACAGGGCACAACAATTTTTTTTACTTTTATGCTAACAAAGACTTTTCGTTATGTATTTCCACCTCATTTTCTCCCGAATACTTTTTTAAACGGCAAATTTCTTTTAATTCATGTTGTCTGTGGGATTTGAATCCAATATCTCCCCCTCCTAAACTCAGATGTTTAAAAGTTTTACCTTTGTCAGTGGATCAACACTCCATAGGTGGAATATTTTATTTAACGACACTCCCTCTCCAATGCTAAACAAATAATAGTTTATTGGTTTAATCAAGACAATCAACAATTTCGTTTTTATACTCAACTTTCTCGAAGTGCCGTCGGTATTTTATGGTTGTTTGAAACACCAGTGTTTGGTTAGAATTTTTTCAAATATTTAAAACAATTTCATTTTTGATAATGACAATAACAGTTGTGACAAGTCATTATATAAAGTAATTATATAGATAGTTAAAGTTAATCAAATGAGACGTTATAAGATAGTAAACTAATCTAACAACATTAAATAAAAATAAAAGTCAAAACTCATTTTTTACTAAAATTATTTATACGATAACATTAAAATAAAGATACTATAAAATTAAATTAGTATACGATAAAAAGAAAAAAAAAATAAAGATACTTACAAGAATTGAAATTATTGTATATACGATAAAAAAAAGAAAAAAAATAAAGATACAATAATTGATGGATGCTACTTTCTACACCCTCCTAATTACTTTTTACACCTCCCTCCTCTCACATACTTACAGGTGGGGCCCGCGTGGGATCGGCAGTTTTCCTCTCACAAGGGGGAGTATAATCATGAGAGGGGGTGTGTTTGGAATCAGCCTTGATGGATATTATTGTCTTTTCAGTTCCTTTTTTTACTGACACAAAGGATAAAAATTAAAAATAGAGTTAATTACTGTTTTCGTCCATATGGTTTGTCAAAAATCAATATTTCAGTCTATTAGTTTAAAAATTGTGATTTCAGTCCCTGTGGTTTCACTTTCGTAATCATTTCAGTCCATGTGCTTTCACTTTCGTAACCATTTCAATCCATTATTCTGTTAAGTACAGGGACTGAAATGGTTACGAGGTGGACTGAAATGGTTACGAAAGTGAAACCACAGGGACTGAAATCGTAATTTTTAAACTAATGGACTGAAATAGTGATTTTTAACAAACCACAGGGACGAAAACAGTAATTAACTCTTAAAAATATAATCAAATTAAAATATAAGAGAGTGGGTCCTCCTAACCTTCTTCTATTGTCTTCTTCGTTTTAGTTTGCATTAGTTTGTCTTGCAGCTCTTCTCTCTGCAAATACCTTTTTTTTCCGGTGAACACCTTTTTATCTTTTTTTTTTTTTTTTTTTTTGCTTCACATATGCACCTTAAGTAAGATTTCAAGGGGTGCGATAACAAATTTTAGGGGGTGCAATCGGGATTTCATGCTTAAAAGTTACACTAAATTTTTTTTTTCAAGGGGTGTGCCCGCCCACGGCCCACCCAGCTCATAACTTAGGTCCGCCCCTGGTACAGCGTTGAAATAGGTGATCCTAGATTCCTAGAATTAAAGCACGTTCAAATAGATGGTATTGGATTTACATTTTGTGACCCTTTAAAAGCTATCTAACTCAATTTTCTCTATCAAAGGTCCCCATCTGATGGTGGTTGATCACACACTAATGTGTGATGCACCCTTTGAGAAGACATTAGTAGAAGTTTGTGTTTTTCAACACTTCTATTTTGTTTATTTATTTTGCAAGCGCAAACTTGCATTTGCAAAAAAAAAAAAAAAAATGGGATCTCCAAAGAGGAAATGTATATAGTAATTTTCTTTTATGATGTAATTTTTAAATCAAACACCTAATGCAAAAAAAAAAAAAAAAGAAGGATAATTTGTCCTTGCTTTTGTTCCACGCATGGTCAAATATGGTAGAGATAACAAGAATATTAAATTTCACGTTATCTTCACCCGATTTAACCCATAACCAAATTAAGTTTCCAATTTACCGGACAAGAAGAGGTGGTAAAATAGACGGGTCAGATAGGGTTGATTAAGTAACAGGTAAATTAGTTACTTCTATGCACATGCTTTTAAAGTGTCAACTTTCATTTTCAATGCTAGCTGTTTGTCTCCTTCTCAAGCCATTTTTTTCTGTTTAGTTTATTATTAGGGAAAGTTGCATAGAAGTATAGTATACTATAGAGCAAAAGTTCGTTTAGGATTTTGTACATCACTTATGATCATTAAATGGTAACTAAGTCTTATGTGGGTGACATGGCGATCCATTTGGCAATTGAGGTGGCAATGTGGTAGTTGACTAAGGTTTATACGCATTTGATTTGTTAGAGATCAAACATAATCCAAATTGACCCATTTTTTTTTTATTTTGACGGGTCAAATTTGACTTATAGACACAATTTGTGTCTTTCTTGGGTAGATTTTTGTTTCAAACGAGCCTCGTTTTCTTTAACAAAAGTTTACATATCTTTCTAATTCCTCAGAGGGAAAAGACCAGCCAATCCTGCCAATGCCGTGAAGGATCCCAGCAACCGGCCAAACAAAAGGGGTCGTGGAGGCATCAATCAGCTTGTTGACAGGGCTTTTGAAGGCCTATCATATGCCGGGAGAGGTGGTTCAAGGGGAGGAGGAGGTCAAGGCAGGGGACGGTGTAGGCAGGGTCGGGGAAGAGGCTATTATTGTTAACTATATAAGATGATAGCATGTCGGGCTGCATTGGATGCTATAGGGGACTTTACACACCTGAACTCCAAAACGCGAAGCTAATCTAGATTTACACACCTGAATTCAACACATTTGATGTCTTAATTTTTGAGTTTCAGATTTTGTATTTCTGTTGTATACACACCATCACGGATTGTTATTGGATCTATGGTCTGAGCCCTGTAGTTTAATGTGTATGGTTTTGTGCCCATTTTTTTGGGAGTGGCTAGTATACAAGCATATAAAACTTTATAAAAGTATGTACTACTATTACTACATACAAACTAGAAAGGTATTTTACAAAACTAATTTTGATCCATTTTTCTCATGGGAATTTCGAGTTGAGTAGGCCTGCCAATTTCCAAATGCTCAGGGACCTCTGTGGGACTCACCGATTCCCATCTATGCGGAGTCTGCTGAGCCCATTCGTTCGTCGATTCTCTTGGTTGGACTTGGTTACGGTTCAAGCTAAGCATAATCTGAACAATTCTGACTGCTTTTCTCCAACGGCTCTCGTTATTCCAACGAGGACCATGTAAGCTAATAATCCGTTGCTCGATTTGGTTATGGAGCAGCCGATAAAGGAAAATTAGTAAACTTAGCGTTGAAGCGAGTGCCGAGATGCGAAATATTCCCCAAAAGCTAGCGAGTGCAAGTCTTTCTGTTTCCAACTCGGGATTGGAACTCGAGCAAGTTTGAGGGGCGTCAAGCCATTCGTTTTCTGTCTCGCGAATCTTGCCGTCTTCCAGGAGGGATAAAATGGCTCCCGAGACATCGTCGGTTATCGGAGAATCTTTTGGGAAAATCTACAAACATTCAATAAAAAAGCTTTTTGGTACAACATAGTACTCACAATCTCAAATTGATGAGAAGCAACATAGCTAAAAGGTAACGGGTCAAATGTTAATGTAAAATGTAGCAAAAATGCATTTTTAATACATACCACATGGTATTACTATATACCTAGATTATATTGTAACAATATATTTTTATAAATTATATATACTTAACTAGTGTGAGGTTTATTAAAGAACACTAAAAAAGTGGGGAACAGTGGGGAACCGACTCAAACGAACTCCGATTGGACTCATTCCAGCGGAGTTGGAACCGGCTCATCGAACCCCAGCTAGGATCTCTTAACCCTAACCCCTAAATCATAACCCCTAAACCCTAAATATATTAGGTTTTGTCTTTTAGGGTTTAGCTTTATGGTTTAGTTTTATGGTTTAGCTTTAGAGTTTAGCATTAGGGTTTAGCTTTGCTTTTAGGGTTTATAATTTAGATTTTACAGTTTAGCTTAGGTTTTAGCCTTATTTTTTAGCTTTAGGGTTTAGAGCTTAGGAGTTAGGATTTAGGGTTTAGGGTTAAGAGATCTTAGTTAGGGTTCGACGAGCCGGTTCCAACGCCGCTGGAATGAGTCCAATCGGAGTTCGTTTGAGTCGGTTCCCCGCTGTTCCCCACTTTTTTAGTGTTCTCCAATGAACCTTTCCCTACTTAACTAAACAATTTATAGGTAAACTTTTATAAAAGACAAAAAAATATTGTTTGTAGGTCAGCCCAACTTGACCCAATCACTGTAAGTATGTATCCGTGTTGACCTGTTACCAAACACGTCCCCGTGTTGACCTGTTACCAAACACGTCCAATCAACCTGTTTTAACACATGTAATACTATAAGAAGAAAGAGAATGATATCGTATACTTACAAAGCCTAGGCCTCCGAATTTGTACGAAGGGCCGACGGCGGTGTACTCGTTACAATACTCGTTAAGGATGTACTTTTGGTAAGAAAGCTCGAGAAAAGCGACACTTATATTTCCATTCTTAAAGTTTTCTGGATATTCGTCTTGGCGTAATACGTTTTTGATATTTTTCAGTTTTACAACATTGGTTAAGTAGTTGCCCACAAACGAATCAGGGTCACATCCCACAGTGCGTTGGTTTTCCTTAGCCAATCTATATCTCTTACCGTTGGCTCTAACATACGAATGTGAGGATTGATGTGAGGCTAGCCGTGTAGCGCGAGGTTAAGATGGACACCACAAAGAGCCATGTCATCACCACAACTTTACTGTGGTTGCTTTGTATCTTCTCTCCTGTATTCAGAATTCCACGTCAACGATTTATCAATTGAGATAAAAGGTGTAAACGAGCCAAGCCACTCAAAACCGCCTAGCTAAGAGCTCAGAATCAAGCCTAAATTGAAGCTCGTTAATAAATGAGCCCGAGCTTCATGTGCCAATCTGGCTAGGCTCACTAGTCTAAACGAGCCTATTGATTTCATATATATAACATTTTTTATTTGATACACAAAGTATATATTGTATTATTTTATATATAATTATAATACAATTAATTAAATATCTAATATAATGTAAAATTATAGTAATAAGTATGATAAAAATAATAAAGATTTATTTAGATATAATACTAGGTTATAACCTCGTGTATTACACGGATTGAATAAATATATTTTATATACTAAATAATAAAATAATATATCTTTAAAAACCTCCTTTATTGCATGTTTTGAATAAATGTAATTTTATATATTAAATAATAAAAAGTTATATCTATAAGAAGCATATGTATTGTACGGGTTGAATAAATGTAATTTTATATACCAAATAAAAAAAGTTGTATCTTTAAAATCATGTGTATTACACGAGTTGAATAAATTTAATATTGTTTACCAAATAATAAATAAGTTATATCTTTAAAAACCTTCGTGTATTACACGGGTTGAATAAATATTATTTTATATACCAAATAATAAGAAAATTATATTTAAAAAAACTAATGGATGTACTCGGTACGCCATAGATATGGTGATTACAGAGATGATTATTGAAAAGAAGATACAGTGGTCAAACATGTTATTCAAGAAGCAAATAAGTAGCTATTTGAGTGATAAAATATAAAATATATTTAAAAAACCCGTAATAAATACAATATTATAATGAGAAGTATACATTAAATTTAAAATAAATAATATTTTTTAGGAGAGTTATCTATAATTAATTATAATACATTAAATTAAATAATAATTATCCATAAGAGATTAAATTAAATAATATTTAGTAGGATGGTTATCTATAATTAATTAGAAAAGATTAAAATAAATAATAATTATCTATAAGACATGACCTAATATGATGACAAGTGTCAGGAAAATGGTTTCTTTTATTATATAGTATAGACTAGGTTAGAACCCGCGTGTACACGCGGTTTAACAAATGAAAATAAAGATACTTTAAATTTGTTCAGAGTTAATACAAAATTGTTTCGAATCACCATGTATGCCTAAACTTTATTATATATCCTTAAAACTTATTTTATGTTGAATAAATCCACCATGGTAAGAGTGAGGCCTAACGGAGTGAGCCATAGGACCATCATCCTAGAAAATATGACAAAAAAAGATATCGTAATTTACATATCCAAAAATCAATGATAATGTTACAGAATTTAGTATAATTTACTGTTTAAAATAACATGTGGAAATTGGTGTGTTCGAAGCCTTGAAACATCACCGATCCACTTGACTTTACGACTGCCCATATCAGTTTAAAAAACTAAAAGATGCCTGAAAATTTGGTTTAACACATTTGCAAGAAAATAACCCAGGCATATAAGCAATCTAAGAGACCACAACTTGGCATGAGAGAGCTTAAATGTGTCCTTGAGCCCATTGGATATCAAATGAGCCCCATGATCTTGGTTCAAGTTCATACTGAGCAGGCACAAACTAAAAAATTTCACCACATCATGAAAATTTAGTAACTTCTAAAAGTTGAGATAAATTGATCCTTCTAGAGCCATAAGATCCTTTTGGCTAGCAAACTATAACCAACATATGATCAAATAATAAGCATTTCCTTTGTTTTGCACAAAACTTAATATCTAAAAATGTAGATAAAAAACGCATAACAAAGAGCGACCATACAAAGGGCTATAGAAAGTTGTGTTTGATACCTTAGTTTGCCAATGATGGTTGGCTGCAGTCTGCAGATCAGGGGAAATATTCTACGCACAGGATCTCATTTGGCAAACCGTAAACAATAACTGGCGATAGAAACACAATCTGAAATGTCTAAAAATTAAGTAAAAAATGTCAAATTAACAAACTATATATTATACATTATTATTAATAAGAACATATAATATTACACTAATCATATTTGTAGCATACATAGAAAAGAAACAACATAAAGAGCGTTTGCAAGGGAAACCTGACTCTTTCTAACCCAGTCTAATAAATACCCATTTCAATAAGATATGCCATTGATCTCACCACAGAAGTCTTCTCAGACATGCAACATGAACATCAACAACATTGAGAAACTACTACAATAAAATAATTACAACTAAATTATAAATAATTTGCATCAAAGAATTGGATGACTTACCAGCTTGCTAACCGTGTGTAATCCAAGGTAGTCAACAGTTCCACTACCTGCAAGCAAATGTAGATGTAGGTTATTAACTGACATGTTACTCCAAATGAATTCAATAGCACAAACATAAGAAAGTTAAACATGGCCCAAAGAAACCAACATATTAAATAATCTACTGGAGCAATTTAAGCCAACATTAGATATATGGGTCAAAGTGCCCCCATCTACGAACAGATCATCATGCTTATTCTAAATTCATTTAATCACATAACAAAAACAAATAAATGGATATACATTACATATCTTGATGATTTAAATCCTAATTCTCCAAAAACTCAAATCACCTACAATACGTCTATGAATTACAAACCGCAACACCCACCCTCACAAGCCACATATAAATATACAACTGAAAAACCTGAATCAGATGTGAAGATAACAAATGAAATAAAACGTATCCTGTGATTAGGTTAACAGTATGAAAATAGTAACGCACAAATTCTTAGTGTCGCCAAACTGCCCTTATACTCTGGAGTAATCGCCGGTGATGAAGGAGTAGCAGAGAGGAATCGCAAGAGGTTAACGACATGCGACAGGCTTAGATTAGGGTTTTGTGAAGGAAAGATGGAAAGGGGAAGATGAATACGACGACGGGTATAGAACGTGGTTGAGGTGGAGAAATTAGGTTTTTGGATAGGGTCAATTGCATATTTCCCCTTAGAAAAACTCTCAATTGCGTATTTACCCAAGCCTAAACAAATATTGCATATTTCCCCTTCATTAACTAATAAAATTGCAAATTTACCCATTTTGATTTATTTTATTAAAATAAAATTATATAATGACTGTTTTGCCCTTAATTTTACTAAATCTTAATAAAATTGCATGTATACCCCATATTTTTACTAGAGTGACAATCATCTAAACAAAAAACAAATGCCAAAATCTTAACCTATTACGGTACCAAAAATCAACCCAAAACTATTAATCTATTATCTTCCATCTCAAATCAATTAAGAATTTGTATGAACCATGAACTCCTCTGTTGGTGCTAAAGATTAATTTTCCATAACATCTACATGTTTGATTCCATCTCGAATCAATTGAGATCTGTTAAAAGATATCAAATCATCCAGATAAATCAAAAAAGAACTTAAATAAAACAATCAACAATTGATAAAAAACAAACATAAATGTATATCAAATTGTTTTATTTAATTCCAGCATAAACATTTCCAATGTGTTTGAAACTCTAGACTACATATTATTTAATCGATTTAGCATGCCAAACACCTTTTTTTCCCACAGTAAACAATTGATCGTAGAATGTTTTTTTATACAATTCAAATTCATGTTGTTCTTCAACATTAAACAAAACAATCTACAAACTTGTCGACGACTCAAATAAGACACCGGCACGAAACTGAAACATCGCCGGCTGAGAGAGACATATGCGTCGAAACTGAAACGTCGCTGCCACCGCCTTGCTGGCACCGGCTGGGTGAGACACCAGCGCGAAACTGAAACATCGTCGGCTAAGACAGACACCGGCGTGGAAACTGAAACGTCGCACCGCCGTATAACGTCGCCGGCACCGTCGTGAAACGTTGGACATGGGATATTTTGACCTTTGAGAGGAAAGAAACTGATAAGTTGTGGTTTACCTATTTTGAGTTTGATTTACTATTTTTTTTTTAATTTATAAAAGGGTAAATTAGTCCATTTAATCAAAAAGGGTAAATATGCAATATTTGTTTAGGCTTGGGTAAATACGCAATTAAGAGCTTTTTTAAGGGGAAATATGCAATTAATCCTTTTGGATAATAGTTTTGTTTTGAATGAGATGTGGGTCATGGATCACCGTATCGTATCCGTATGACCCTGTTTCATAACCCATTGCCCATTTGATCAAAGGATCCCCATTGAGTCACACGTGTCCTAAAGTTGGTTTCTTTTATTATAGGGTAAATTACTTTTTGAGTCCCTGTGTTTTATGCGTTTTAACTAGTTGAGTCCAAAAGCAAAAAGTTTAACGACCTGAGTCCCCATAAGCAATTTCTTTAACCATTTGAGTCCAAATTTCTAACACCATCCACCAAGTTTGTTAACTACAAGGGCAATTTAGTCATTTACACACAAAGTACAACTCTTATATGCACAAAGTATAAGGAACAAGTGTCTAATGCATAAATATTTTAATATTTTAATATTATATAAAATAAATCCTTATATATAATGTTATCCACACCTGCATACACAAAATTTACTCAAACCTGTCATCTCTTCTCTCTCGCTCATCTAGACCCTTACGCCACCACCGTTCACACCACCGCACCACCACTGCACCACCACCATTCCCACCGCACCTCCACCACTATCACCATCTTCCGTCCGTCAACCACCACTGTCACCGCCTGCAAACCGCACCGTCAACCACCACTGTCAACCACCGCCTGCATATGAGACCACCACCACTGTCAACGACCGCTTGCATACGAGACCACCATGTCTCCGTCGCCTCTCCCTCTCCACCTATCCAACAAAATTTCAACAAAACCATAGAAAAAGAAACCCTAATTTTTTATTATACAGATTTGGCTTTTAACTCGCTTTGATTATACATAGACGGGGATGGTGGTGCAGAGACGGGGATGGCTGTTGATTTGATTTGATTTTGATTTGGTTTGAACATTTGATTTGGTTTGAACATTTGATTATACAGATTTGACTTTTAACTCGCTTTGATTATACAGAGACTGGGATGGTGGTGCTGTTGATTTGATTTTGATTTGGCTGTTCATTTGCGATTTGGTTTTTTCAAGGGTTCCGTTTAACTTTGACTTGCTGTTTTGACCGTTTAACCACAAGCTGTGGTGGTGGTGCGATGGTGACTGAGGTGGAGGTGGAGGTGGTTGTGGCTGTGGTGATGACAGTGGTGGTGTGGTGGTGGAGGATGTAGGTGATCTAGAGAGAGGGAAAGAAAGATGAGAGAGATGAAGGGTGCAGACTTTAAAGAGAGAGAAAGAGATTGGTGTGCCTGATGAAGAACATGTGGTTTTTTTATTTTTATTTTTAATTATAGGGGTAGTTTGGTCATTTAACAAAACTTAACAACAAAATTCTAACTGGGTTAGAAATTTGGACTCAAATGGTTAAAGAAAATGCTTATGGGGACTCAGGTCGTTAAACTTTTTGCTTTTGGACTCAACTAGTTAAAACACATAAAACACAGGGACTCAAAAAGTAATTTATCCTTTATGATATAAGTAGATAGATAGATTCTAATATAATATTTAAATCTTTTTAATTTAAAATTTAAAATTTATTAATAAATTATTGATGCCCTCATTGAATGACATGTGTCCCAAATCAGGTTTTTTTTTATTATATAGTATAGAATAGATATAAATAAGAGTTAAATGCTTGGTTGGTCCCTGTGGTTTTCAAAAATTGCAGACTTGGTCCTAGTGGTTTACTAATTACACGCGTGGTCCCTGTGGTTTTCAAAAATGCACTCGGTTGGTCCCTAGCCCTAACATCAGTTAAATTTCTCAGTTAAGTTCCTGTTAAATGACCAAAATACCCTCTGCTTATTAACTCTCTTTATAAACCCACCACAACCTGCATCATCTTCATCACCATCATCTTCTCACCCTGTCACCTCCGCCCCTCTTTCTCCCTCTCATCTCTCTACCAGATCTCTCTCTCTCTCTCTCTTCTCAAACACCACCACCACTGAACACCCACCATCACTACAATCATCCTCTCACAGTTCTCCGTGCCTCTGCCTTTCCGGGCGACACCTTAGCTCTCGCCACGCGCAACCTTTGAAGTGGATTTAAACGAGATCTGATTCGGAATTGTAGGTCTCCGATTCGACGGGTTTGAGGTTGCAGGTTTTATTATTGGCTGGCGATGGAAGGGAAGGGGTTTGTTTGAGTTTGCATATCTGATACGTATTGGGGTTTGAGGTTGCAGGTCCGACGGGTTTGATGGTGACGGTGTTTCCGGCGAGCTTATTTACAGAAGAGAGAAGAGAGAGAAAGAGGGATATGCAGCGACGGCGACGGTGTTTCCGGCGAGCTGCGGCAGGGCCACCGTCTGTTTATCTTTATTTCCTGCAATTGAAGATGATATTGTTTTGGCTCTGGCTGATGAAGATGATGATGGTGTGGGTACGTATTGGTTTAATCTTGTGTTCTAATTGATGGGTTTTGTTTTGATTGAGTTCTTGATTGTTAATCCTATCTTGATTTGCATTTATCCAAATGGGTTTTGTAGATTTTCGTGATTTTATTTTCTGATTATTAAATTCTTGGAGACTTTGAGCAGGGTTCGATTGTTGATTTGGGGGTTATGAATCTTAAGATGGACGACGTATTGGTGGTGGAGGGGAGTGTTCAGTGGTGGAGGAGGGAAGGTGGTGGTGGTGGGTGTTCAGTGGTGGTGAAGGTGAGATGGTGGTGGGTGTTCGGTGGTGGTGCAGGAGAGATGGTGGTGGTGGTTTAGGGTAGAAGAAGGAGGCAGGATGATGAAGAAGATGATGGGGTGGGCATTTTGTTTTATTTTTTCCTTTTTAATTGCTTTATTTTAATCTCAGGGGTAATTTGGTCATTTAACATGGACTTAACTGAGAAATTTAACTGATGTTAGGGCTAGGGACCAACCGAGTGCATTTTTGAAAACCACAGGGACCACGCGTGTAATTAGTAAACCATTGGAACCAAGTCTGCAATTTTTGAAAACCACATGGACCAACCAAGCATTTAACTCTATAAATAATTACTAAATAACAAACCGGTCTAGCCCAAACCGAGCTTGAAAACTTTATTTTGAGTTGGGCTCATATAAAGCTCAAAATTGAGAGTGTTTATTATTCGAATCCAACTCGAAAACCCAAATTTCAACTTAGCATGATTTCATTTGTATAATGAATTCGAATTTGGGTAATAAATATTCAAATATGTCCTTATCCAAATTCGAATCTGTGATTACCGAACGAATTCAACATATGTATTCAAATTCGAGTTCAAATGATATATATTTTTATAAAAAGATACAAATAACTTTTTTTTAAATTAGTTATTTTTAAAATTAATTTCCTTTATTTTTTTCTTATTATTCAGGTTATTCGAATGAACCCGAAACTGAATAACCCAAAAACCGATCCATTGAACACTCAATACTCGACAGCCCCGACACGATAAACGGTTGCTTGAACTCCACATACCGCAAACGATTATACAATATCGTAACGTCACCAACCACGGCATCATAATTCTTTTCACCATAGAAGCATGCATAAAACGGAAATTAACATCAGTACAAGTGAAATTTTACTGGGTATGTTTGTTTGTTTGTTTACAAATATTTACTATCGCAAAAAGTAGTAACAAATCTGTCGCTATGGTTATTGCGACTGGTTTGCTAAATATTTCAGTCGCAAAAAGGTTTTTCACTAATATATTTTGAAGAGATTTTGTGACCATTCTTTGTTTTTTTTTTCAAGCTAGCAAACTTATAAAGTAACTCCATCAAATTATTATCATGTTAGCATCTCATTTAATCCTTCGTAATAAATTAAGATACGAGATGTTTTTTTCACGTTATTAAAAAAAATAAAAATAAAAAAATAATAAATAATAAATAATAAATGATAGATAATAAATAAATAAAGGCCCGAGATAATTATGTAGTAACGTGACAAATACTTTTCATGTGGACCATCAAAATTATCAGGCAAGTTAAATGAAGGCTCATTCTATACGCACCCCCTATTTCCTGATTACACCCCCCCTTGTGAGAGGAAAAGTAAATAGGGGGGTGCGTATAGTAGCACCCTAAATGAAAAATCAAAGGTCAAACGTCAAAACAATTTATAACGAAAAGTCTTTACCAAAAGTCGTGATTAAATGAATCTCTATCCAACTTTTTGTTCATAACTTCCAGGGGTTTAGAACTCGGGTATGGGCGGAGGTCAGTGATTGATATAACATTCCCTCTATCTTTGCGTTCGAATTCAAAGATTTAATGGATATCCATAATTTTAGTCAGGGGTAGAAAAATAAAGAAGATTATTCATGGGTTGATCATCAGGGGCGTAGCATGTGAGGGGCGGGGGGGGGGGGTCGCCCGACCCTCCGAACTTTTCGGTTAGTAGTGTTACGTATGTGTTTTTCGTATAGAAATTTTTAGGGATATACGTGTTAGACCCCCCGGTTTAAAAAAAAAAATTATGTATATACGTGTTAGACCCCCCGGGTTTCTAAAAAAAAATTATGTATATACGTGTTCGACCCCTCCGGTTTTCTAAAAAATAAATTATATAACCCAAATAAAATACTAAATTAGCCCAAATAAAAGAGTGTGTTATTAACTTATTATGTATGTCAGTTTATCATAAGCCCAAAATACCCTACCCAAATCAAAACTAATGGCCCATTTATGAAATTAGACCCAATATGAAACTAATTAACTAAACCCAATGTCAAACTCATGTGTGCAGACAAAGAAAGAGAAGAAAAAACGCAGGTCGCAGGGGCTGGGGGGAAACTGGAAAGCGACTGGGCTGCTGCTTGTTCGAGACTTCAATTCGAGATTCCTTGTTCGAGACTTCTTGTTCACTTGTTCAATCATCTTCACAGGTATGTTAATTTTTATGTTTAGATTTGATTTAGGGCTCCAATTTATATGAATTAGGTTGAAATAAGGGGTGAGTTTTAGCCCTAAACTTGTTGAATTTTTATGTTTAGGTTTGATTTAGGGCTCCAATTTATATTAATTTTTATGTTTAGGTTTGATTTAGGGTTCCATGGGGAAGAAGAATAAATGCATAACCTCTTTTTTCAAAAGAAAGAATGAAAATGAAAATGAAGAACAAGTAGAGGGAATTGTTGATGGAAACAATGAGAACAAACGTCAAAAAGCTTCACCAAGTGAACCGGTTAGTGAAGTGAACAATGAGGCGAATCAAAACATTCCACCGGTTCATGAAGCGAATAATGAGGCGAATCAAAACATTCCTCAAAATCCTACTAACATCAATGAAGTAGATGTTCGTAGTCTAGAAAGAGGTATTATGTTCACTGTTTTGCTCACAGGTTTATACTTGTTCTTTTTTAACTTTCTTTATTCGGTTTAACTACAATACTCTTATGATTAATGTGGTTTGTTTTTTACTCACAGGTTACAACTTGCCTTGGTTTGTGTCTCAAGAGATGTGACTCCAGTACACCAATTCTTCTCAAACCTAGTTTTTATAATTAATGTGGTTTGTGCTTCTAGTAAGCGCCATGATGAGTTACAAATGGCGAAGGCGGATGAGATTAAAAAGTTACTAGAATTGGGTGAAATCAAATCGGGAAAAGGACAAAATCAGGTAGGGACATTAAGAAGGGCCGGTGATACACGTTGGGGTTCCCATTTTAAATCTGTTTGTAGTTTGGTTAACATGTTTGATGTCACCCGTGCTGTTCTCAAGGGAATAATTGAAGACACGGCTCATGCTACTAGTTCTCAACGTGGAGATGCTAATATAGCTTACGGTTACTTGCAAACATTTGAGTTTGTGCTTGTTCTTCACTTGATGAAAGAAGTAATGGCAAAAACTGATACGCTTTGTCAAGCATTACAAAAGAAATCCCAAGACATCCTTAATGCAATGGAGTTAGTTTCAGCAACAAAGGCTAGTCTAACTAATTTTAGAAACAGCGGATGGGATTCTTTATTTGAAAAGGTTCGTTTTTTTTTTTGTGAAAGGCATGACATAGATATGCCTGATATGAGTGCTCCATATACTTCTACTCGGTATCGGCCTCGTAAAAAAGATCTTCATGTTACATTCGAACATTATTATCGGGTAGATTTGTTTACAGAGACATTGGACAAACAACTACATGAGCTGGATAGTAGATTCAATGAGCAAGCGACAGAGTTGTTATCTCTTAGTGTGACTTTATGTTCAAAAAAGATTAATATTGATCAGATTGTTCTTCTTGTTGAGAAATATTATCCTAAAGATTTTACAGAGCAAGAGAGGGAGCAGTTACGTGGTCAGTTGGATAATTTTCAAGTTGAAAGGATAAATAATCCTAAGCTAAGTGGGGTATCATCTCTTTCTGAACTTTGCAAAACTATTGTGGAATGTCAGAAAAATAACATGTACAAATTAGTTGAAAGAGTGTGTCGGCTAATCTTAACACTTCCAATTTCGACTGCAACAACGGAAAGAGGATTTTCAGCAATGAAAATATTTAAGAATCGCCTTCGCAATAAGATGTCCGATCAGTATCTAGCAAACAGTATGGTGATTTACATAGAAAAGGAGATTGCTGAGAACTTTGATTCGGAGTCCATAATTGAAGAATTCAAAAATCTTAAAGGAAGACGAGCAGAACTATAATTCTTCATCCAACTAAACCGGGTACCCACCTTCCTCTTCTTTTTAATGTTTTGGTATCTTTATTCAATTGTTTGTTAAACAATGTTTACGTTTTAATGTTTGAGAACGGCTTTTAATTTGATATTAATGTTTGACCCGACCCGAATCGAATCACCGTTGCACGACCGAACAAAGAAATTTTTTTTAGGTCTAATGCCTTCCGACCCCTCGAATTTTTTTTTTCAAGCTTCGCCACTGTTGATCATTATTTCTTGCTGGTGTATATGGAAAGGAAGGAAGGAGTTGGTATTTAAGCAGATCAGTAGAAGTTCGCAAGAATCATGATAGAGATTAAATCGAAGGGTTTCGGGTGGGTTAAAAATAGATCGTCATGTAAATATATTAGATGGAAGGAGTGGTGTAAATTCCCTATGTATATGTTGTAATTTTGCCCTTTGCCTGTTTGGGTCGGGGGTTTTGTTTTGTATTGGCCTTTTGCCCAATAGGGTCGGAGGTCCGTTCTTAATGAAGTTTTAATTTTCAAAAAAAAAAAAGTTAAAAAAGCTAGAAATCAACGGTTTCAATGTTTAAGGATGTACGATAACGAGTACCTTATAATATAGACTTGATCAACCATATCGTCATAGGAGCCGGAATGATTTACAAACTCATAAGGTAACATGTATTCGTATTTCTCCTCCAAAACCTCGACTACAGACTCAAAAGCGTTGATGCAAAAACCCGTATATTTGGTCTCGTTTGTACTCTCGATCAATTCCACTTTCACGAACCTATCGAATGACGTGGCATCCGGAACCCCGATCTTCATTTTCTTAGCATTGCTAGGCATTGCCCATCCTTTTGGAATTCGGTTTACTAGATCTCCCCGCCAGTTTACGACTAATTGCCTTACGCTTTGTTGACCTCCGAGTCTAAGGGTGAAGGGAGTGGTTACCTATTTGGAATACGTAAACTCCCCATTCACCCAATCAGACAGTGCCACTCAAATTCACCTAAATTGTTTACCTAATGCCAAAAAACGTTGGTGGTGGTTTACCTATTGGGGTTTAGGTAAACTATTTAAAAAAAAAGAAAAATGTGTGATTGGTTGAGAAGAAATAGACCCCACCACACACCCTCTCTCTCCCCCTTTCCCTCCCTCTCACCGAGTCGGTAAAGGTTCACCGATCATCCATGTTTGCCTAGCGGTAAACACAGACGGCGGCGGTGTTACCGCTCGGTAAACCGCTTTGCCGCTGTGTTTACCGATCCACTCCGTTCACCCTAAGACTGTTTGAAAAACCGAACCCGGGTGACCAAAACCCGAGATCTTTATAACTTTTCCAATGATATTCACAAGTTGAAACAACTCTCATAGCTTTTCGTTTTGAAAAGCTATCATACTGGTAAAATGGGAGAAGTTGAACGCAATAATTGTATCCATCAACTTTTTAGTGTCAGAAGTATCATTTAAATTTTCAAAATTATCTAAAGCTAGTGAGATAGTTTCTATGCTATCATATGCACGTATAGTGTAATAACCATAAATTTAAAATAATTAAATAAAAGAATAATAATAATAATTTATAATAAACTAAACATTTATCTTATGATCCATCCTTCTGTATATTAACCAAAACTATTATTATTATTTATTGTCCAGTAGGAAACCCTAATTAAGACACCCAAGTAATTCTGTACAAACCCTAGAATTTTCAGAATCATCAGAATCAGGATCAGGGCCCCTAAAACTCAGGGGGGGCATTCCCTACTCGACGATTATCCATATAACTCATTAAATAATTCGAATTTAATCATTTCATCGACTCAGCTGGCCTACTCCCACACGTGGCAACCCTATGCATAAAATAAGTTGCTACTCGGGCCGCGTAAGGAAAGGCTTAAGGTCACGCGGGTCGCGACAATGTCAAAATTCGACTATAAATACAGGGGCTTGGGACTTGATTTTGGGCACAAAAACGACGTAAAAATTCACAAAATACACCGAGTTATGCTCTGTTTACCACAATTAACGCACACGGATCACTAATCGACGTTGCAATCAGGGTATTAACTCGATCGCTGATACGATTCAATGTCCGATTGATTGAAATTAATCCAATGGATGTTTAAGTGCTGCTCAAATTTGGGTTATGCTTTGTCATTAGTCGTGATTCCGATGGATGTTGAGTAATTTCACTTTGTCATTAATTGTGATTCCGATGGATGTTTAAGTGTTTACACTTTGTCATTCATTGTGAATCCGATGGATGTTTAAGTGATTTCGCTTTGTCATTAGTTGTGAATCCGATGGATGTTTAAGTATCGCACTTTGTCATTCGTTGTGAGGATTTTAATCTCGTGAGTTATCGTAATGCTGTATTAAGTTACTAACCTAATTTGTGTGCATGTTATTTAAATTAGGTTAAAAGACTAATCAGTAGTCTAAACTCTGCCGTATAAATCTGAAATATTATCACAAGGTAGCATCACTTTGAAATTATTAAGGTACGGATCATTACCCCACTCCTTATTGCTTCATATTCGAATTGTTATAAACCCATTAAATTCATATATATTTTAAAAACTCCTCACGTCTTTGATTATCGATTCATTTGACAGTCCGTTGAATTCCTATTCTAATCATAACCTTGGATTTCGCTTTCATGTCATGCGATAGTATTATGTTAAGTTGTACTCATTATCGCATGTTCCAATACATGTTACGTCTTGTTATGAAAAATATTTTGATAAGTTATGTGAATAAGACCATTTGTACTCTGATACCCTGAGTGTCGCTTCTCGTGGAGTGTCCCACGAGCATGTTGTTGCGGCATCGACATCATGTGCTCCTCCCGTGACGGAGAGATCAGTTCACGGCGTCTCTTAAGTACAAGTGTGGTACATATGGCTATTAGGAGGCGTATGGATCGATCCTAGGATTTAAGTTAAGGAGGTGGATAGCGGGTATGCCAACTCGCCATCTCGTGTGATAATTATGCAGGAGTAGCTACCTGTGTATTGTCATGTTTTAAGTTTGGCTCATGGGTACATCCGTATGATATGATTATGAAATTACGTTACTTGCATCGTATCATTTTCGCATAAAGTTCCATCCGGATAACATTTCATATAAAGCGTTATTT
>JARYGA010030216.1:0-25000 GCA_030545235.1 Helianthus tuberosus
AACCACATCAAGCTCCGCTCCCTAAGAAAATGAAAGCCGCAACACCTGGTTGCACTTTCAAAGAATTCCTTGCTTGTAAACCCACTGAATTTGCAGGCAATGAAGGAGCAACTGCATCACTGCGTTGGTTAGAGAAAACCGAAGCAGTCATTGCAATAAGTAAATGTGGTAAAGATGATCAGGTCATGTATGCATCCAATCTGTTCAAAGAAGGAGCACTCGAATGGTGGAACACTGTGTTACAATCAAAAGGAAGAATAATAGCTTATGCTATGACTTGGGAAGAATTTAAGGGTTTGGTGAAAGAAAATTCTGTCCCGAGTATGAAAAGGAACAGATGGCGAATAAGTTTCTAAATCATCGGATGATGGGTGTGGATTGTCGCGGTTATACCTCGACATTCTTTGAATATGCTAGAGTGGTACCAACACTGGCTTCGCCAGAACCGGTACTCATTTCTCGCTATATTTGGGGGCTAATCAGCGAAATCCGCAATATTGTTAAAGCCGCAAGACCTCACACTATTGACTATGCGGTAGAATTAGCTAATACTCTAACCGATGAATTGGTACGCACAAGAGATGAAGACAGGAAAAAGGAATTGGCTCAGAAGATTACCCAAGGATTTCGGGCGGGTAATAGTAATAATTTCAAGAAAAGAGGAACAGGGCAATCTTCAAATCCACCTTTCTGTAGAAATTGCAAAAGGAAGCATTACGGAAAATGTAATTTAACCTGCAACCTTTGCAAGGGTATAGGACACCGTGAAGAAAACTGCAGAAAGAAAACCGTAATCTGTTTTAACTGTGGAGAAGCAGGGCATTATAAAACAGAATGTCCTAAATTGGTTAAACCAGTAGACAACAAACCCAAGGCAACCGAAGGAACCACAAAGAAGAATGCCAGGGCATTTCAGCTGACCACTCAAGAAGCAGAACTCATTCCGGATGTGATAGCGGGTACGTTCTTAGTTCACAACGTGTACGCAAAAGTATTATTTGACTCTGGTGCAAACCAAAGTTTTATAAATACTTCATTCTGCCAAGCTCTTAGTTTACCTTTAACCAATATTAGGCAGATTTTTACAGTTGAAACAGCAGACGGAAATTCAGTTAAAATAGATAAAGTTTTGCAAGAAGGAAATATAGAACTTTTAGGACATAAATTTTCTGCAAAACTATTGCCGATGAATTTAGCTGAATTTGATGTTGTATTAGGAATGGATTGGTTAGTAGCCAACCATGCTAGAATCCTTTGTGATCAAAATTCCATAGAAATTCAATCACCTACCGGAAAAGTGATTAGGATTACAGGAGATAAACCACGTAAGCCCATGAAGTTCATATCCATAATGAAAGTTGCTAATTATGAACGAAAACAAGGAATAGTGTATATGATTTCGGTAATCATTAGCACTAAGGGTAAGGATCTTAAGGAAATACCAGTAGTCTCAGAATATCCTGATGTATTTCCAGAAGATTTACCGGGATTACCTCCAGATAGGGAAGTAGAATTTAGGATTCATCTAATTCCAGGAACTACACCGATAGCCAAGGCACCTTATCGGTTAGCACCCACAGAAATGTTAGAACTGAAAAAGCAATTAGATGAATTACTAAGTAAAGAATTCATACAACCTAGCTCATCTCCTTGGGGAGCGCCAGTGTTGTTTGTGAAGAAAAAGGACGGTTCAATGAGAATGTGTATCGATTATAGAGAATTGAATAAGGTTACAATTAAGAATCGATATCCATTACCTAGGATTGATGATCTTTTTGATCAACTTCAGGGGGCTAGATATTTTTCTAAGATCGATTTACGCTCCGGATATCATCAATTAAAGGTACAAGAAGAAGACATACCTAAGACTGCTTTCAGAACTAGGTATGGTCATTACGAGTTTACAGTCATGCCTTTCGGATTAACAAATGCACCTGCAGCATTTATGGACATGATGAATAGGATCTGTAAACCGTATTTGGATAAATTTGTGATTGTCTTCATAGACGATATACTTATTTATTCCAAAAGTTAGACAGAGCATTGTGAACATCTTCATGCACTCTTAACTTTGTTAAGAAAAGAAAAGTTGTACGCCAAATTCTCAAAATGTGAATTTTGGTTACAAGAAGTGCAATTCTTAGGACACATGGTGAATCACGAAGGTATTCATGTAGATCCTGCTAAGATAGAAGCAATTACCAAATGGAAGGTTCCACAAACAGCAATGGAAATAAGAAGTTTTATAGGATTAGCTGGGTATTATAGACGGTTTATTAAGGATTTTTCCAAGATAGCTGTACCATTAACTAAGCTAACCTGTAAAGCTACTAAGTTCGAATGGGGACCTAAACAAGAAGAAGCTTTTAGAATTCTGAAACAGAAATTAACCCATGCACCAATCTTAGCCTTACCAGAAGGAACTGAAGATTTTGAAGTATATTGTGATGCTTCAAAACTAGGATTTGGATGTGTGCTTATGCAACGCAAGAAGGTAATTGCATACGCATCAAGGCAATTGAAAAAGCACGAAGAAAATTATACGACTCATGATTTAGAATTAGGAGCCATAATTTTTGCCCTTAAGATTTGGAGACATTATCTGTACGGAAGTAAGTTTACTATCTATACAGATCATAAGAGTTTAAGATATATATTTGGGCAAAAAGAGTTAAACATGAGGCAAAGGAGATGGATGGAAATCTTAAGCGACTACGACTGTGATATTCAGTATCACGAAGGAAAAGCAAATGTAGTTGCAGATGCTTTAAGTCGTAAGTATTATGAGAAACAACGACGGGTTCGTGCTCTCAGATTAAATCTACAAATAGATTTAATGGAACAATTGAAAAATGTTCAAACTACAGCAATCAAGGATGATGCTGAAGGAATGAAAGGACGAATCAAGGAATTAGAACAAGGAGCAGATGGAATTTGGAGATTCCACAAAAGTAGAATTTGGGTACCTAAGCAGGGAGAATTAAGACCTAAGATTTTAGAAGAAGCTCATAAATCTAGGTATACCATGCACCCAGGAAACAATAAAATGTACCAAGATTTAAGAAAGAACTTTTGGTGGATAGGAATGAAAAAGGATATAGCGCGATATGTTTCTAAATGTCTTACTTGTTCACAAGTTAAGGCAGAACATCAGAAACCTTCAGGATTACTACAACAATTAGAAATGCCAGTATGGAAATGGGAACTTATAACCATGGATTTTGTTACTAAGTTACCCAAAACCAGAAAAGGTAATGATGCGATTTGGGTAATTGTGGATCGATTAACTAAATCTGCTCACTTTCTACCTATGAAAGAAACCTTTAGCATGGAAAGACTGGCTAAATTGTATGTAGATGAAGTTGTATCCTTACATGGAGTTCCACTCTCCATTGTTTCGGATAGAGATAGTCGATTCACTTCCCATTTCTGGAAAAGTTTCCAGCAATCTATGGGAACTCGATTAAATTTGAGCACTGCATATCATCCCCAAACAGACGGACAAAGTGAAAGGACGATCCAAACTCTAGAAGACATGCTCCGAGCATGTGTAATAGACTTTGGTGGAAGTTGGGATGATCACTTACCATTAATTGAATTCTCCTATAACAATAGTTATCATTCAAGCATTGATACTGCTCCATTTGAAGCATTATATGGAAGAAAGTGTAGAACTCCAGTTTGTTGGGCAGAAATAGGAGAAAGTCAATTATCAGGTCCTGAAATTGTGCAAGAAACGACTGATAAGGTTACTCAAATCAAGGAAAGGTTGAAGACGGCTCGAGATCGCCAGAAGAGTTATGCAGAAAATAGAAGCAAGCCGTTAGAATTCCAAGTTGGAGACAGAGTACTGTTGAAAGTTTCTCCTTGGAAAGGAGTTGTTAGATTCGGTAAGAAAGGAAAGCTAAGTCCAAGATACGTAGGACCATTTCCAGTGATTCAACGTATAGGACCAGTAGCTTATCGTTTACAAATACCAGAAGAATTAGCTGGAGTACATGATGTATTTCATGTATCCAATCTCAAGAAATGTTTAGAAGATGAATCTCTGGTAGTACCTCTTCAAGACATAGAGGTAAACGAAAAATTAAAATTTGTAGAGAAACCTCTTCAGATAGAAGACAGAAAAGTGAAGTTTCTCAAGCACAAACGACTAGTGCTAGTAAAAGTAAAATGGGATTCAAGGAGAGGACCTGAATACACTTGGGAGCTAGAATCAGAAATGAAGAAAAAGTATCCTCAATTATTCCAATAAATCTCGAGGACGAGATTTTTATTAAGGTGGGGAGAATGTAACAACTCTCATCAAAAGTCATAATTATTAAATTAATTAGTCCAAAAGGAAACCCTAATTGAGACACCCAAGTGATTCTGAACAAACCCTAAAATTTTCATAATTTTCAGAATCAGGATTAGGGCCCCTAAAACTCAGGGGGGGATAAACCTTATGGACGATTATCCACTTTAAATGTTGGCAACAAGGAATTTTCGAAAATTTTCAACTCAGCAAGGCTAGTGCCAACCGTGGCAACCCTAGGCCTAAAAGTAGGTCTTACGCGGGCCGCGTAATGTTAAGCTTAAATCTCACGCGGGCCGCGTAAGGGTCAAAAGTTACCTATAAATAGAGGGCAGTGGGACTTGAATTCAGAAAGAAAAACGACGTAAGAATTCACTATACACACTGAGTTACGTTCGAATTACTACACAAACACACACGAATTCAGAATCGCTGCTGCAAAACAGGGTATTAGCACAATCGCTACTACGATTCATTTTCCGACGATCAATATATCCAATGGATGTTTAAGTGCCGCCCACATTAGGGTTATACTTTGTCGTTCGTCGTTAATTCGACGGATCGTCGTTAATTCGATGGATGAAGTATCGCACTTTGTCATTCGTTGTGAGAATTTGATCTCGTGAGTTATCGTAATTGCTGGATTGATTACTAACCCAGTTTTGTGTGCATTGTTATTTAAATTAGGTTAACAAGGCTAAATCATAGACTAGACTCTGTCCGTATTAAACCAGCAATGTGAGTCATTCTCTTTTTATCAAATTACTTTACAAAACCCTATTTATTTCAAAGTTATAATTACAGGGATTAAGTTTATGTAATCACCATATTACAGCCGGTATGTGGGGTTTTGTATACATTACTTGATAATCTTCACCATTGGGGCAGCCAAGGGGTGATATGACCATAATCACAGACACCATTGGACGAATGGGCCAATGGGTCGAGTGATAAAGTACTGTGGGTAGTTGGTTGATATCAGAAACATTGTAATCTTCCTTAATACTGTAAATTATAACAAATGTGTCATTTTAGTAAATAGAATGATTCACTCAGTATTTCCCGCTGACAAAACCTTTTTCAAACATGTTTCAGGTGATCTGTTGTAATTCAGGAAAAGTGTTGGGGAGCATTTCAAGCTTAAGATAGTGGCTCATTATAAAATAAAGAAATAAGTTTTGTAATATCACGATTTCTTAGTAAAAACATAATATTGTAAATTATCGGGATTTTGTCCCGAATTGTGAAATAAAATAAATCGGGAAAATTTAGCTTTAAACGATCCTGATGTTAAACTTCCGCTGTTAAACTCAATTAAAATAATACCACGGGATTTCTGTCCCGCGGCTCCTGAAACGGGTCAAACCGGGTCGGGGGTCGTGACATAAGTCTTTTAGCATACCTTTTAATTTTTCAGTATCATCCTTGATTACTGATTCTTGTGCTTCTCTTATCTGGTCATTTAAATCTACTTGAAGATTTAATTTAAGAGAACGTACCCTTTTTGGCTTTTCATGATACTTTCGGCTTAAAGCATCTGCCACTACATTTGCTTTTCCTTCGTGGTACTGGATATCACAATCATAATCACTAAGCATCTCCATCCAACGTCTTTGTCTCATATTCAACTCCTTTTGTTTGAAAACATACCTTAAACTCTTATGATCAGTGAATACAGTAAACTTACTACCGTACAGGTAATGTCTCCAAATTTTAAGAGCAAAAATTATAGCTCCTAACTCTAAATCATGGGTTGAATAATTCTCTTCATGATTCTTAAGTTGTCTGGATGCATAGGCTATAACCTTTTGTCGTTGCATTAATACACATCCATAACCTAATTTAGAAGCGTCACAATATACTACAAAGTCTTCAGTTCCTTCTGGTAACGCTAGTACGGGTGCATGGGTTAATCTTTGCTTAAGGATTCTAAAGGCTTCTTTTTGTTTTAATCCCCATTCAAACTTAACAGATTTACAGGTTAGCTTTAGTTAAGGGAATGGCTATTCTAGAAAAATCCTGAATAAATTTTCTATAATAACCGGCCAATCTAAGAAAATTCTAACATCGGTTGGTATTTCAGGGGTTTTCCAATTAGTAATTGCCTCGATTTTTGTTGGATCTACATGAATTCCTTCATGATTGACTAGGTGTCCGAGAAATTGTACTTGTTCTAACCAAAACTCGCACTTTGAAAATTTAGCATAAAGCTTTTCCTTTCTTAATAAACTTAAAAGTGCGTGCAAATGCTTCGCATGCTCCTCTTTATTTTTAGAGTAAATGAGAATATCATCTATAAAAACAATTATGAATTTATCCAAATATGGCTTACATATTCGGTTCATCATGTCCATAAATGCGGCTGGGGCATTGGTTAAACTAAATGGCATGACAGTAAATTCACAATGGCCATACCTTGTTCTAAATGCGGTCTTAGGAATGTCCTCTTCCTGTACCTTTAATTGATGATATCCTGACCTTAAATCGATTTTAGAGAAAAATCGAGCTCCTTGTAGTTGATCGAACAGATCATCGATTAATGGTAATGGGTACCGGTTCTTAATCGTGACCTTGTTTAATTCACGGTAGTCAATGTACGCATTGATCCGTCCTTCTTTTTAACGAATAAAATCGGTGCTCCCCACGGCGACGAACTTGGCTGTATAAATCCTTTCTCCAACAATTCGTCTAATTGTTTCTTTAATTCTTGCATTTCTGCAGGTGCCAAACGGTAAGGTGCTTTGGCAATCGGTGCTGTTCCTGGTATTAAATGGATTCTGAATTCAACTTCTCTATCTGGAGGTTGCCCTGGCAATTCTTCTGGAAATACATTTGAAAATTGGGATACTACTGGAATATCTTTTAAATCCTTTCCTTTAGTGTTAGTGATTATAGAAATCAAATACACTAATGATCCTTTTCTTATGTAACTTGTCGTTTTCATCACAGAGATGAATTTAGTATATTTGGGAGTTTTGTATCCTTTAATTGTGATCTTTTCACCTTTTGGTGAATTTACTTGTATCGACTTTTGATCACATAAAATACTGGATTTATTGGCTATTAACCAATCCATTCCTAAAACAACATCGAATCCTGCCAGATTCATGGGGTAAAGGTTTGCAAAATACTCTTGGTTTAAAATTTCTATTCTTGCTCCCTGCAAGATTTCAGAAATCCTAACGGTTTCTCCATTAGCTGTTTCTACTAGACACTCTTGTGGAAGTTTAGTTAATGATTGATTAAGAAAATTTGCAAAATGAAGTATTAATAAAACTTTGGTTTGCACCAGAGTCAAATAATACTTTAGCAAAAATATCATTAACTAAAAACGTACCAGTGATCACATACGGGATCATTTTTGCTTCTTCTGCCCTTAGAACAAATGCTCTAGCATTCTTGGTATTCTTGTTGTTTGCAGTTGGAGCTAATTTCGGACAGTTAGGCTACATCAGCATGAGTGAAATATCTGAAGCCTTTCAGAACCTTAATCTTTACCCAGTGAATATCGAAGTTTCCAAAGAATATACTAGCTACTTTCCCGATGTAGAACAACCGGTAGAATTCAAGGTTCCACCTGTGAACAAGCCAAAAAGAAAGAAAAGAAAGAATTACGTGTGGGGAAGTCGTATACGTAAGAAAAAGCCAGCTACAAAACTTCCCAAAATAAACAATCCTTTGAAAAAGGGAAAAGGAATTATAACCGGAAAGAGTTCTAAACAACAGGAAATGGAAACTGAAGACAAGGAAGAGGTTAAAGAGATAGGAATACAGATGGAGGAAGTTACTAAAGAAATAGTAATGGAAGTTGGGCAAGGCTCTAGACCAACTCAGATAGAAATCGGAGAGAGCTCCAATCCAAACCAGGAAAGGACTTTTCAAGATGAGATAGACTTCCTATTGGCAAGCTGTGAAACCATTTAGCCTGTCAATACTAATATTTTTACTTATCCTCTTGAAAACCAACTCCCTATGAATTGGGAACCAGCAATTCCAGACCCAATAGTCCACTCCCAACCCATAGGAATGGACGAATGGTGGACAAACGATTGGCAATTCCAAAATATTGTCAACGATCCTTATTCTTTTCTTCCACAATTCGATCCAGAACCCCTACCTAATCCACCCATGAGTAATGAAAACATGGCTGAACTTCGCCACTTTGGCGAAGAGTTGTTTGATGCGGGAACTAGAATCAGGGAAATAGGGGGACAGATTGCCTGGAAGTACGATGAGAGGGAACTGCGTTTTTAGAACGGCAAGTGACGAGAGATAGTACGATGGTAAAACGGTAGTTGTATAATAGTAATAGTAAAGTTAGTCTGTAAATAACAAATAAAACTCTGTAAGATATTGGTGTGTAATGATGCATACTATACTAGATATAAAATGAAATCGAGAAATCGATTGTTTTGACTATACCTGTATTGTAAAATTTTCTGATTATTTGTATATAATTGTTATTTAGCAGATACTAATAAAAGTTATATATACATTATCAGATGGCAAACAGTGGTAATGAACCTATAAATGAAGTTAATCAGTCTGAACAACATTCAAGAGATCAATATATGACTCGGCAAGATATTGAAAACATTGTTGCTCAAGGGATAGCCAATGCTATTCCAGCATTCGTTGCTGCTATAAAGAATCCAATCGAACCGCAACAAATTGTCCCTAGTAAACAGATTACTGAAGATAACTTCAGTAATAGTGTAAATGGAGGCAATAATCATGTTAATCATAATAGGGAACCACATCAAGCTCCGCTCCCTAAGAAAATGAAAGCCGCAACACCTGGTTGCACTTTCAAAGAATTCCTTGCTTGTAAACCCACTGAATTTGCAGGCAATGAAGGAGCAACTGCATCACTGCGTTGGTTAGAGAAAACCGAAGCAGTCATTGCAATAAGTAAATGTGGTAAAGATGATCAGGTCATGTATGCATCCAATCTGTTCAAAGAAGGAGCACTCGAATGGTGGAACACTGTGTTACAATCAAAAGGAAGAATAATAGCTTATGCTATGACTTGGGAAGAATTTAAGGGTTTGGTGGAAAGAAAATTCTGTCCCGAGTATGAAAAGGAACAGATGGCGAATAAGTTTCTAAATCATCGGATGATGGGTGTGGATTGTCGCGGTTATACCTCGACATTCTTTGAATATGCTAGAGTGGTACCAACACTGGCTTCGCCAGAACCGGTACTCATTTCTCGCTATATTTGGGGGCTAATCAGCGAAATCCGCAATATTGTTAAAGCCGCAAGACCTCGCACTATTGACGATGCGGTAGAATTAGCTAATACTCTAACCGATGAATTGGTACGCACAAGAGATGAAGACAGGAAAAAGGAATTGGCTCAGAAGATTACCCAAGGATTTCGGGCGGGTAATAGTAATAATTTCAAGAAAAGAGGAACAGGGCAATCTTCAAATCCACCTTTCTGTAGAAATTGCAAAAGGAAGCATTACGGAAAATGTAATTTAACCTGCAACCTTTGCAAGGGTATAGGACACCGTGAAGAAAACTGCAGAAAGAAAACCGTAATCTGTTTTAACTGTGGAGAAGCAGGGCATTATAAAACAGAATGTCCTAAATTGGTTAAACCAGTAGACAACAAACCCAAGGCAACCGAAGGAACCACAAAGAAGAATGCCAGGGCATTTCAGCTGACCACTCAAGAAGCAGAACTCATTCCGGATGTGATAGCGGGTACGTTCTTAGTTCACAACGTGTACGCAAAAGTATTATTTGACTCTGGTGCAAACCAAAGTTTTATAAATACTTCATTCTGCCAAGCTCTTAGTTTACCTTTAACCAATATTAGGCAGATTTTTACAGTTGAAACAGCAGACGGAAATTCAGTTAAAATAGATAAAGTTTTGCAAGAAGGAAATATAGAACTTTTAGGACATAAATTTTCTGCAAAACTATTGCCGATGAATTTAGCTGAATTTGATGTTGTATTAGGAATGGATTGGTTAGTAGCCAACCATGCTAGAATCCTTTGTGATCAAAATTCCATAGAAATTCAATCACCTACCGGAAAAGTGATTAGGATTACAGGAGATAAACCACGTAAGCCCATGAAGTTCATATCCATAATGAAAGTTGCTAATTATGAACGAAAACAAGGAATAGTGTATATGATTTCAGTAATCATTAGCACTAAGGGTAAGGATCTTAAGGAAATACCAGTAGTCTCAGAATATCCTGATGTATTTCCAGAAGATTTACCGGGATTACCTCCAGATAGGGAAGTAGAATTTAGGATTCATCTAATTCCAGGAACTACACCGATAGCCAAGGCACCTTATCGGTTAGCACCCACAGAAATGTTAGAACTGAAAAAGCAATTAGATGAATTACTAAGTAAAGAATTCATACAACCTAGCTCATCTCCTTGGGGAGCGCCAGTGTTGTTTGTGAAGAAAAAGGACGGTTCAATGAGAATGTGTATCGATTATAGAGAATTGAATAAGGTTACAATTAAGAATCGATATCCATTACCTAGGATTGATGATCTTTTTGATCAACTTCAGGGGGCTAGATATTTTTCTAAGATAGATTTACGCTCCGGATATCATCAATTAAAGGTACAAGAAGAAGACATACCTAAGACTGCTTTCAGAACTAGGTATGGTCATTACGAGTTTACAGTCATGCCTTTCGGATTAACAAATGCACCTGCAGCATTTATGGACATGATGAATAGGATCTGTAAACCGTATTTGGATAAATTTGTGATTGTCTTCATAGACGATATACTTATTTATTCCAAAAGTTAGACAGAGCATTGTGAACATCTTCATGCACTCTTAACTTTGTTAAGAAAAGAAAAGTTGTACGCCAAATTCTCAAAATGTGAATTTTGGTTACAAGAAGTGCAATTCTTAGGACACATGGTGAATCACGAAGGTATTCATGTAGATCCTGCTAAGATAGAAGCAATTACCAAATGGAAGGTTCCACAAACAGCAATGGAAATAAGAAGTTTTATAGGATTAGCTGGGTATTATAGACGGTTTATTAAGGATTTTTCCAAGATAGCTGTACCATTAACTAAGCTAACCTGTAAAGCTACTAAGTTCGAATGGGGACCTAAACAAGAAGAAGCTTTTAGAATTCTGAAACAGAAATTAACCCATGCACCAATCTTAGCCTTACCAGAAGGAACTGAAGATTTTGAAGTATATTGTGATGCTTCAAAACTAGGATTTGGATGTGTGCTTATGCAACGCAAGAAGGTAATTGCATACGCATCAAGGCAATTGAAAAAGCACGAAGAAAATTATACGACTCATGATTTAGAATTAGGAGCCGTAATTTTTGCCCTTAAGATTTGGAGACATTATCTGTACGGAAGTAAGTTTACTATCTATACAGATCATAAGAGTTTAAGATATATATTTGGGCAAAAAGAGTTAAACATGAGGCAAAGGAGATGGATGGAAATCTTAAGCGACTACGACTGTGATATTCAGTATCACGAAGGAAAAGCAAATGTAGTTGCAGATGCTTTAAGTCGTAAGTATTATGAGAAACAACGACGGGTTCGTGCTCTCAGATTAAATCTACAAATAGATTTAATGGAACAATTGAAAAATGTTCAAACTACAGCAATCAAGGATGATGCTGAAGGAATGAAAGGACGAATCAAGGAATTAGAACAAGGAGCAGATGGAATTTGGAGATTCCACAAAAGTAGAATTTGGGTACCTAAGCAGGGAGAATTAAGACCTAAGATTTTAGAAGAAGCTCATAAATCTAGGTATACCATGCACCCAGGAAACAATAAAATGTACCAAGATTTAAGAAAGAACTTTTGGTGGATAGGAATGAAAAAGGATATAGCGCGATATGTTTCTAAATGTCTTACTTGTTCACAAGTTAAGGCAGAACATCAGAAACCTTCAGGATTACTACAACAATTAGAAATGCCAGTATGGAAATGGGAACTTATAACCATGGATTTTGTTACTAAGTTACCCAAAACCAGAAAAGGTAATGATGCGATTTGGGTAATTGTGGATCGATTAACTAAATCTGCTCACTTTCTACCTATGAAAGAAACCTTTAGCATGGAAAGACTGGCTAAATTGTATGTAGATGAAGTTGTATCCTTACATGGAGTTCCACTCTCCATTGTTTCGGATAGAGATAGTCGATTCACTTCCCATTTCTGGAAAAGTTTCCAGCAAGCTATGGGAACTCGATTAAATTTGAGCACTGCATATCATCCCCAAACAGACGGACAAAGTGAAAGGACGATCCAAACTCTAGAAGACATGCTCCGAGCATGTGTAATAGACTTTGGTGGAAGTTGGGATGATCACTTACCATTAATTGAATTCTCCTATAACAATAGTTATCATTCAAGCATTGATACTGCTCCATTTGAAGCATTATATGGAAGAAAGTGTAGAACTCCAGTTTGTTGGGCAGAAATAGGAGAAAGTCAATTATCAGGTCCTGAAATTGTGCAAGAAACGACTGATAAGGTTACTCAAATCAAGGAAAGGTTGAAGACGGCTCGAGATCGCCAGAAGAGTTATGCAGAAAATAGAAGCAAGCCGTTAGAATTCCAAGTTGGAGACAGAGTACTGTTGAAAGTTTCTCCTTGGAAAGGAGTTGTTAGATTCGGTAAGAAAGGAAAGCTAAGTCCAAGATACGTAGGACCATTTCCAGTGATTCAACGTATAGGACCAGTAGCTTATCGTTTACAAATACCAGAAGAATTAGCTGGAGTACATGATGTATTTCATGTATCCAATCTCAAGAAATGTTTAGAAGATGAATCTCTGGTAGTACCTCTTCAAGACATAGAGGTAAACGAAAAATTAAAATTTGTAGAGAAACCTCTTCAGATAGAAGACAGAAAAGTGAAGTTTCTCAAGCACAAACGACTAGTGCTAGTAAAAGTAAAATGGGATTCAAGGAGAGGACCTGAATACACTTGGGAGCTAGAATCAGAAATGAAGAAAAAGTATCCTCAATTATTCCAATAAATCTCGAGGACGAGATTTTTATTAAGGTGGGGAGAATGTAACAACTCTCATCAAAAGTCATAATTATTAAATTAATTAGTCCAAAAGGAAACCCTAATTGAGACACCCAAGTGATTCTGAACAAACCCTAAAATTTTCATAATTTTCAGAATCAGGATTAGGGCCCCTAAAACTCAGGGGGGGATAAACCTTATGGACGATTATCCACTTTAAACGTTGGCAACAAGGAATTTTCGAAAATTTTCAACTCAGCAAGGCTAGTGCCAACCGTGGCAACCCTAGGCCTAAAAGTAGGTCTTACGCGGGCCGCGTAATGTTAAGCTTAAATCTCACGCGGGCCGCGTAAGGGTCAAAAGTTACCTATAAATAGAGGGCAGTGGGACTTGAATTCAGAAAGAAAAACGACGTAAGAATTCACTATACACACTGAGTTACGTTCGAATTACTACACAAACACACACGAATTCAGAATCGCTGCTGCAAAACAGGGTATTAGCACAATCGCTACTACGATTCATTTTCCGACGATCAATATATCCAATGGATGTTTAAGTGCCGCCCACATTAGGGTTATACTTTGTCGTTCATCGTTAATTCGACGGATCGTCGTTAATTTGATGGATGAAGTATCGCACTTTGTCATTCGTTGTGAGAATTTGATCTCGTGAGTTATCGTAATTGCTGGATTGATTACTAACCCAGTTTTGTGTGCATTGTTATTTAAATTAGGTTAACAAGGCTAAATCATAGACTAGACTCTGTCCGTATTAAACCAGCAATGTGAGTCATTCTCTTTTTATCAAATTACTTTACAAAACCCTATTTATTTCAAAGTTATAATTACAGGGATTAAGTTTATGTAATCACCATATTACAGCTGGTATGTGGGGTTTTGTATACATTACTTGATAATCTTCACCATTGGGGCAGCCAAGGGGTGATATGACCATAATCACAGACACCATTGGACGAATGGGCCAATGGGTCGAGTGATAAAGTACTGTGGGTAGTTGGTTGATATCAGAAACATTGTAATCTTCCTTAATACTGTAAATTATAACAAATGTGTCATTTTAGTAAATAGAATGATTCACTCAGTATTTCCCGCTGACAAAACCTTTTTCAAACATGTTTCAGGTGATCTGTTGTAATTCAGGAAAAGTGCTGGGGAGCATTTCAAGCTTAAGATAGTGGCTCATTATAAAATAAAGAAATAAGTTTTGTAATATCACGATTTCTTAGTAAAAACATAATATTGTAAATTATCGGGATTTTGTCCCGAATTGTGAAATAAAATAAATCGGGAAAATTTAGCTTTAAACGATCCTGATGTTAAACTTCCGCTGTTAAACTCAATTAAAATAATACCACGGGATTTCTGTCCCGCGGCTCCTGAAACGGGTCAAACCGGGTCGGGGGTCGTGACATAAGTCTTTTAGCATACCTTTTAATTTTTCAGTATCATCCTTGATTACTGATTCTTGTGCTTCTCTTATCTGGTCATTTAAATCTACTTGAAGATTTAATTTAAGAGAACGTACCCTTTTTGGCTTTTCATGATACTTTCGGCTTAAAGCATCTGCCACTACATTTGCTTTTCCTTCGTGGTACTGGATATCACAATCATAATCACTAAGCATCTCCATCCAACGTCTTTGTCTCATATTCAACTCCTTTTGTTTGAAAACATACCTTAAACTCTTATGATCAGTGAATACAGTAAACTTACTACCGTACAGGTAATGTCTCCAAATTTTAAGAGCAAAAATTATAGCTCCTAACTCTAAATCATGGGTTGAATAATTCTCTTCATGATTCTTAAGTTGTCTGGATGCATAGGCTATAACCTTTTGTCGTTGCATTAATACACATCCATAACCTAATTTAGAAGCGTCACAATATACTACAAAGTCTTCAGTTCCTTCTGGTAACGCTAGTACGGGTGCATGGGTTAATCTTTGCTTAAGGATTCTAAAGGCTTCTTTTTGTTTTAATCCCCATTCAAACTTAACAGATTTACAGGTTAGCTTTAGTTAAGGGAATGGCTATTCTAGAAAAATCCTGAATAAATTTTCTATAATAACCGGCCAATCTAAGAAAATTCTAACCTCGGTTGGTATTTCAGGGGTTTTCCAATTAGTAATTGCCTCGATTTTTGTTGGATCTACATGAATTCCTTCATGATTGACTAGGTGTCCGAGAAATTGTACTTGTTCTAACCAAAACTCGCACTTTGAAAATTTAGCATAAAGCTTTTCCTTTCTTAATAAACTTAAAAGTGCGTGCAAATGCTTCGCATGCTCCTCTTTATTTTTAGAGTAAATGAGAATATCATCTATAAAAACAATTATGAATTTATCCAAATATGGCTTACATATTCGGTTCATCATGTCCATAAATGCGGCTGGGGCATTGGTTAAACTAAATGGCATGACAGTAAATTCACAATGGCCATACCTTGTTCTAAATGCGGTCTTAGGAATGTCCTCTTCCTGTACCTTTAACTGATGATATCCTGACCTTAAATCGATTTTAGAGAAAAATCGAGCTCCTTGTAGTTGATCGAACAGATCATCGATTAATGGTAATGGGTACCGGTTCTTAATCGTGACCTTGTTTAATTCACGGTAGTCAATGTACGCATTGATCCGTCCTTCTTTTTAACGAATAAAATCGGTGCTCCCCACGGCGACGAACTTGGCTGTATAAATCCTTTCTCCAACAATTCGTCTAATTGTTTCTTTAATTCTTGCATTTCTGCAGGTGCCAAATGGTAAGGTGCTTTGGCAATCGGTGCTGTTCCTGGTATTAAATGGATTCTGAATTCAACTTCTCTATCTGGAGGTTGCCCTGGCAATTCTTCTGGAAATACATCTGAAAATTGGGATACTACTGGAATATCTTTTAAATCCTTTCCTTTAGTGTTAGTGATTATAGAAATCAAATACACTAATGATCCTTTTCTTATGTAACTTGTCGTTTTCATCACAGAGATGAATTTAGTATATTTGGGAGTTTTGTATCCTTTAATTGTGATCTTTTCACCTTTTGGTGAATTTACTTGTATCGACTTTTGATCACATAAAATACTGGATTTATTGGCTATTAACCAATCCATTCCTAAAACAACATCGAATCCTGCCAGATTCATGGGGTAAAGGTTTGCAAAATACTCTTGGTTTAAAATTTCTATTCTTGCTCCCTGCAAGATTTCAGAAATCCTAACGGTTTCTCCATTAGCTGTTTCTACTAGACACTCTTGTGGAAGTTTAGTTAATGATTGATTAAGAAAATTTGCAAAATGAAGTATTAATAAAACTTTGGTTTGCACCAGAGTCAAATAATACTTTAGCAAAAATATCATTAACTAAAAACGTACCAGTGATCACATACGGGATCATTTTTGCTTCTTCTGCCCTTAGAACAAATGCTCTAGCATTCTTGGTATTCTTGTTGTTTGCAGTTGGAGCTAATTTCGGACAGTTAGGCTACATCAGCATGAGTGAAATATCTGAAGCCTTTCAGAACCTTAATCTTTACCCAGTGAATATCGAAGTTTCCAAAGAATATACTAGCTACTTTCCCGATGTAGAACAACCGGTAGAATTCAAGGTTCCACCTGTGAACAAGCCAAAAAGAAAGAAAAGAAAGAATTACGTGTGGGGAAGTCGTATACGTAAGAAAAAGCCAGCTACAAAACTTCCCAAAATAAACAATCCTTTGAAAAAGGGAAAAGGAATTATAACCGGAAAGAGTTCTAAACAACAGGAAATGGAAACTGAAGACAAGGAAGAGGTTAAAGAGATAGGAATACAGATGGAGGAAGTTACTAAAGAAATAGTAATGGAAGTTGGGCAAGGCTCTAGACCAACTCAGATAGAAATCGGAGAGAGCTCCAATCCAAACCAGGAAAGGACTTTTCAAGATGAGATAGACTTCCTATTGGCAAGCTGTGAAACCATTTAGCCTGTCAATACTAATATTTTTACTTATCCTCTTGAAAACCAACTCCCTATGAATTGGGAACCAGCAATTCCAGACCCAATAGTCCACTCCCAACCCATAGGAATGGACGAATGGTGGACAAACGATTGGCAATTCCAAAATATTGTCAACGATCCTTATTCTTTTCTTCCACAATTCGATCCAGAACCCCTACCTAATCCACCCATGAGTAATGAAAACATGGCTGAACTTCGCCACTTTGGCGAAGAGTTGTTTGATGCGGGAACTAGAATCAGGGAAATAGGGGGACAGATTGCCTGGAAGTACGATGAGAGGGAACTGCGTTTTTAGAACGGCAAGTGACGAGAGATAGTACGATGGTAAAACGGTAGTTGTATAATAGTAATAGTAAAGTTAGTCTGTAAATAACAAATAAAACTCTGTAAGATATTGGTGTGTAATGATGCATACTATACTAGATATAAAATGAAATCGAGAAATCGATTGTTTTGACTATACCTGTATTGTAAAATTTTCTGATTATTTGTATATAATTGTTATTTAGCAGATACTAATAAAAGTTATATATACATTATCAGATGGCAAACAGTGGTAATGAACCTATAAATGAAGTTAATCAGTCTGAACAACATTCAAGAGATCAATATATGACTCGGCAAGATATTGAAAACATTGTTGCTCAAGGGATAGCCAATGCTATTCCAGCATTCGTTGCTGCTATAAAGAATCCAATCGAACCGCAACAAATTGTCCCTAGTAAACAGATTACTGAAGATAACTTCAGTAATAGTGTAAATGGAGGCAATAATCATGTTAATCATAATAGGGAACCACATCAAGCTCCGCTCCCTAAGAAAATGAAAGCCGCAACACCTGGTTGCACTTTCAAAGAATTCCTTGCTTGTAAACCCACTGAATTTGCAGGCAATGAAGGAGCAACTGCATCACTGCGTTGGTTAGAGAAAACCGAAGCAGTCATTGCAATAAGTAAATGTGGTAAAGATGATCAGGTCATGTATGCATCCAATCTGTTCAAAGAAGGAGCACTCGAATGGTGGAACACTGTGTTACAATCAAAAGGAAGAATAATAGCTTATGCTATGACTTGGGAAGAATTTAAGGGTTTGGTGGAAAGAAAATTCTGTCCCGAGTATGAAAAGGAACAGATGGCGAATAAGTTTCTAAATCATCGGATGATGGGTGTGGATTGTCGCGGTTATACCTCGACATTCTTTGAATATGCTAGAGTGGTACCAACACTGGCTTCGCCAGAACCGGTACTCATTTCTCGCTATATTTGGGGGCTAATCAGCGAAATCCGCAATATTGTTAAAGCCGCAAGACCTCGCACTATTGACGATGCGGTAGAATTAGCTAATACTCTAACCGATGAATTGGTACGCACAAGAGATGAAGACAGGAAAAAGGAATTGGCTCAGAAGATTACCCAAGGATTTCGGGCGGGTAATAGTAATAATTTCAAGAAAAGAGGAACAGGGCAATCTTCAAATCCACCTTTCTGTAGAAATTGCAAAAGGAAGCATTACGGAAAATGTAATTTAACCTGCAACCTTTGCAAGGGTATAGGACACCGTGAAGAAAACTGCAGAAAGAAAACCGTAATCTGTTTTAACTGTGGAGAAGCAGGGCATTATAAAACAGAATGTCCTAAATTGGTTAAACCAGTAGACAACAAACCCAAGGCAACCGAAGGAACCACAAAGAAGAATGCCAGGGCATTTCAGCTGACCACTCAAGAAGCAGAACTCATTCCGGATGTGATAGCGGGTACGTTCTTAGTTCACAACGTGTACGCAAAAGTATTATTTGACTCTGGTGCAAACCAAAGTTTTATAAATACTTCATTCTGCCAAGCTCTTAGTTTACCTTTAACCAATATTAGGCAGATTTTTACAGTTGAAACAGCAGACGGAAATTCAGTTAAAATAGATAAAGTTTTGCAAGAAGGAAATATAGAACTTTTAGGACATAAATTTTCTGCAAAACTATTGCCGATGAATTTAGCTGAATTTGATGTTGTATTAGGAATGGATTGGTTAGTAGCCAACCATGCTAGAATCCTTTGTGATCAAAATTCCATAGAAATTCAATCACCTACCGGAAAAGTGATTAGGATTACAGGAGATAAACCACGTAAGCCCATGAAGTTCATATCCATAATGAAAGTTGCTAATTATGAACGAAAACAAGGAATAGTGTATATGATTTCGGTAATCATTAGCACTAAGGGTAAGGATCTTAAGGAAATACCAGTAGTCTCAGAATATCCTGATGTATTTCCAGAAGATTTACCGGGATTACCTCCAGATAGGGAAGTAGAATTTAGGATTCATCTAATTCCAGGAACTACACCGATAGCCAAGGCACCTTATCGGTTAGCACCCACAGAAATGTTAGAACTGAAAAAGCAATTAGATGAATTACTAAGTAAAGAATTCATACAACCTAGCTCATCTCCTTGGGGAGCGCCAGTGTTGTTTGTGAAGAAAAAGGACGGTTCAATGAGAATGTGTATCGATTATAGAGAATTGAATAAGGTTACAATTAAGAATCGATATCCATTACCTAGGATTGATGATCTTTTTGATCAACTTCAGGGGGCTAGATATTTTTCTAAGATAGATTTACGCTCCGGATATCATCAATTAAAGGTACAAGAAGAAGACATACCTAAGACTGCTTTCAGAACTAGGTATGGTCATTACGAGTTTACAGTCATGCCTTTCGGATTAACAAATGCACCTGCAGCATTTATGGACATGATGAATAGGATCTGTAAACCGTATTTGGATAAATTTGTGATTGTCTTCATAGACGATATACTTATTTATTCCAAAAGTTAGACAGAGCATTGTGAACATCTTCATGCACTCTTAACTTTGTTAAGAAAAGAAAAGTTGTACGCCAAATTCTCAAAATGTGAATTTTGGTTACAAGAAGTGCAATTCTTAGGACACATGGTGAATCACGAAGGTATTCATGTAGATCCTGCTAAGATAGAAGCAATTACCAAATGGAAGGTTCCACAAACAGCAATGGAAATAAGAAGTTTTATAGGATTAGCTGGGTATTATAGACGGTTTATTAAGGATTTTTCCAAGATAGCTGTACCATTAACTAAGCTAACCTGTAAAGCTACTAAGTTCGAATGGGGACCTAAACAAGAAGAAGCTTTTAGAATTCTGAAACAGAAATTAACCCATGCACCAATCTTAGCCTTACCAGAAGGAACTGAAGATTTTGAAGTATATTGTGATGCTTCAAAACTAGGATTTGGATGTGTGCTTATGCAACGCAAGAAGGTAATTGCATACGCATCAAGGCAATTGAAAAAGCACGAAGAAAATTATACGACTCATGATTTAGAATTAGGAGCCGTAATTTTTGCCCTTAAGATTTGGAGACATTATCTGTACGGAAGTAAGTTTACTATCTATACAGATCATAAGAGTTTAAGATATATATTTGGGCAAAAAGAGTTAAACATGAGGCAAAGGAGATGGATGGAAATCTTAAGCGACTACGACTGTGATATTCAGTATCACGAAGGAAAAGCAAATGTAGTTGCAGATGCTTTAAGTCGTAAGTATTATGAGAAACAACGACGGGTTCGTGCTCTAAGATTAAATCTACAAATAGATTTAATGGAACAATTGAAAAATGTTCAAACTACAGCAATCAAGGATGATGCTGAAGGAATGAAAGGACGAATCAAGGAATTAGAACAAGGAGCAGATGGAATTTGGAGATTCCACAAAAGTAGAATTTGGGTACCTAAGCAGGGAGAATTAAGACCTAAGATTTTAGAAGAAGCTCATAAATCTAGGTATACCATGCACCCAGGAAACAATAAAATGTACCAAGATTTAAGAAAGAACTTTTGGTGGATAGGAATGAAAAAGGATATAGCGCGATATGTTTCTAAATGTCTTACTTGTTCACAAGTTAAGGCAGAACATCAGAAACCTTCAGGATTACTACAACAATTAGAAATGCCAGTATGGAAATGGGAACTTATAACCATGGATTTTGTTACTAAGTTACCCAAAACCAGAAAAGGTAATGATGCGATTTGGGTAATTGTGGATCGATTAACTAAATCTGCTCACTTTCTACCTATGAAAGAAACCTTTAGCATGGAAAGACTGGCTAAATTGTATGTAGATGAAGTTGTATCCTTACATGGAGTTCCACTCTCCATTGTTTCGGATAGAGATAGTCGATTCACTTCCCATTTCTGGAAAAGTTTCCAGCAAGCTATGGGAACTCGATTAAATTTGAGCACTGCATATCATCCCCAAACAGACGGACAAAGTGAAAGGACGATCCAAACTCTAGAAGACATGCTCCGAGCATGTGTAATAGACTTTGGTGGAAGTTGGGATGATCACTTACCATTAATTGAATTCTCCTATAACAATAGTTATCATTCAAGCATTGATACTGCTCCATTTGAAGCATTATATGGAAGAAAGTGTAGAACTCCAGTTTGTTGGGCAGAAATAGGAGAAAGTCAATTATCAGGTCCTGAAATTGTGCAAGAAACGACTGATAAGGTTACTCAAATCAAGGAAAGGTTGAAGACGGCTCGAGATCGCCAGAAGAGTTATGCAGAAAATAGAAGCAAGCCGTTAGAATTCCAAGTTGGAGACAGAGTACTGTTGAAAGTTTCTCCTTGGAAAGGAGTTGTTAGATTCGGTAAGAAAGGAAAGCTAAGTCCAAGATACGTAGGACCATTTCCAGTGATTCAACGTATAGGACCAGTAGCTTATCGTTTACAAATACCAGAAGAATTAGCTGGAGTACATGATGTATTTCATGTATCCAATCTCAAGAAATGTTTAGAAGATGAATCTCTGGTAGTACCTCTTCAAGACATAGAGGTAAACGAAAAATTAAAATTTGTAGAGAAACCTCTTCAGATAGAAGACAGAAAAGTGAAGTTTCTCAAGCACAAACGACTAGTGCTAGTAAAAGTAAAATGGGATTCAAGGAGAGGACCTGAATACACTTGGGAGCTAGAATCAGAAATGAAGAAAAAGTATCCTCAATTATTCCAATAAATCTCGAGGACGAGATTTTTATTAAGGTGGGGAGAATGTAACAACTCTCATCAAAAGTCATAATTATTAAATTAATTAGTCCAAAAGGAAACCCTAATTGAGACACCCAAGTGATTCTGAACAAACCCTAAAATTTTCATAATTTTCAGAATCAGGATTAGGGCCCCTAAAACTCAGGGGGGGATAAACCTTATGGACGATTATCCACTTTAAACGTTGGCAACAAGGAATTTTCGAAAATTTTCAACTCAGCAAGGCTAGTGCCAACCGTGGCAACCCTAGGCCTAAAAGTAGGTCTTACGCGGGCCGCGTAATGTTAAGCTTAAATCTCACGCGGGCCGCGTAAGGGTCAAAAGTTACCTATAAATAGAGGGCAGTGGGACTTGAATTCAGAAAGAAAAACGACGTAAGAATTCACTATACACACTGAGTTACGTTCGAATTACTACACAAACACACACGAATTCAGAATCGCTGCTGCAAAACAGGGTATTAGCACAATCGCTACTACGATTCATTTTCCGACGATCAATATATCCAATGGATGTTTAAGTGCCGCCCACATTAGGGTTATACTTTGTCGTTCGTCGTTAATTCGACGGATCGTCGTTAATTTGATGGATGAAGTATCGCACTTTGTCATTCGTTGTGAGAATTTGATCTCGTGAGTTATCGTAATTGCTGGATTGATTACTAACCCAGTTTTGTGTGCATTGTTATTTAAATTAGGTTAACAAGGCTAAATCATAGACTAGACTCTGTCCGTATTAAACCAGCAATGTGAGTCATTCTCTTTTTATCAAATTACTTTACAAAACCCTATTTATTTCAAAGTTATAATTACAGGGATTAAGTTTATGTAATCACCATATTACAGCCGGTATGTGGGGTTTTGTATACATTACTTGATAATCTTCACCATTGGGGCAGCCAAGGGGTGATATGACCATAATCACAGACACCATTGGACGAATGGGCCAATGGGTCGAGTGATAAAGTACTGTGGGTAGTTGGTTGATATCAGAAACATTGTAATCTTCCTTAATACTGTAAATTATAACAAATGTGTCATTTTAGTAAATAGAATGATTCACTCAGTATTTCCCGCTGACAAAACCTTTTTCAAACATGTTTCAGGTGATCTGTTGTAATTCAGGAAAAGTGCTGGGGAGCATTTCAAGCTTAAGATAGTGGCTCATTATAAAATAAAGAAATAAGTTTTGTAATATCACGATTTCTTAGTAAAAACATAATATTGTAAATTATCGGGATTTTGTCCCGAATTGTGAAATAAAATAAATCGGGAAAATTTAGCTTTAAACGATCCTGATGTTAAACTTCCGCTGTTAAACTCAATTAAAATAATACCACGGGATTTCTGTCCCGCGGCTCCTGAAACGGGTCAAACCGGGTCGGGGGTCGTGACATAAGTCTTTTAGCATACCTTTTAATTTTTCAGTATCATCCTTGATTACTGATTCTTGTGCTTCTCTTATCTGGTCATTTAAATCTACTTGAAGATTTAATTTAAGAGAACGTACCCTTTTTGGCTTTTCATGATACTTTCGGCTTAAAGCATCTGCCACTACATTTGCTTTTCCTTCGTGGTACTGGATATCACAATCATAATCACTAAGCATCTCCATCCAACGTCTTTGTCTCATATTCAACTCCTTTTGTTTGAAAACATACCTTAAACTCTTATGATCAGTGAATACAGTAAACTTACTACCGTACAGGTAATGTCTCCAAATTTTAAGAGCAAAAATTATAGCTCCTAACTCTAAATCATGGGTTGAATAATTCTCTTCATGATTCTTAAGTTGTCTGGATGCATAGGCTATAACCTTTTGTCGTTGCATTAATACACATCCATAACCTAATTTAGAAGCGTCACAATATACTACAAAGTCTTCAGTTCCTTCTGGTAACGCTAGTACGGGTGCATGGGTTAATCTTTGCTTAAGGATTCTAAAGGCTTCTTTTTGTTTTAATCCCCATTCAAACTTAACAGATTTACAGGTTAGCTTTAGTTAAGGGAATGGCTATTCTAGAAAAATCCTGAATAAATTTTCTATAATAACCGGCCAATCTAAGAAAATTCTAACCTCGGTTGGTATTTCAGGGGTTTTCCAATTAGTAATTGCCTCGATTTTTGTTGGATCTACATGAATTCCTTCATGATTGACTAGGTGTCCGAGAAATTGTACTTGTTCTAACCAAAACTCGCACTTTGAAAATTTAGCATAAAGCTTTTCCTTTCTTAATAAACTTAAAAGTGCGTGCAAATGCTTCGCATGCTCCTCTTTATTTTTAGAGTAAATGAGAATATCATCTATAAAAACAATTATGAATTTATCCAAATATGGCTTACATATTCGGTTCATCATGTCCATAAATGCGGCTGGGGCATTGGTTAAACTAAATGGCATGACAGTAAATTCACAATGGCCATACCTTGTTCTAAATGCGGTCTTAGGAATGTCCTCTTCCTGTACCTTTAACTGATGATATCCTGACCTTAAATCGATTTTAGAGAAAAATCGAGCTCCTTGTAGTTGATCGAACAGATCATCGATTAATGGTAATGGGTACCGGTTCTTAATCGTGACCTTGTTTAATTCACGGTAGTCAATGTACGCATT
>JARYGA010030217.1:0-83257 GCA_030545235.1 Helianthus tuberosus
CCGATTCGATTATTTTTATTATGTTGATTTTTATAAAATTTCGGGCCCATTTTCGATTTTTTATAAAATTTTCAGCCCATTTTTAATAATATTCTGCTTCTTTACAGCTGGAAAAAAAAAACAGAATTATTATACTAATAAAATATTCATTGTGTCAAATTTTCGTTTGCAGGTTAATGTCCTATACCCCCGCTCCCAATCCTATTGAGCCGTCAGACGAAGCCGAGCGTGATCTGAGGAGACGTCTTCGTGAGAAATCTCGTGCAGTTGGGCGGCTACTCGTAGCTGGTGAGCAGGAACAGGTGGTACCCGCTGAAGCCGAGGGCTCAGGGGCAGCAGGAAACGCAACCATGGCAGACGACGACAGACCTTTGAATGAAACGAACCAACCCGGAGGAGAAGGTTTGCTACCAAGCATTACCCGACCGACGGTAGCAGCACCGAGTTTCGAAATAAAATCTCGCATCATCAATATGATACAAAACTCGGAGCAGTTTGACGGGAATGATCACGATGATCCGGGTCGGCACATCGCAAAGTTTCTTGAGGTGTGCTCGACTTTCAAGATAAGAGATGTTTCTGAGGACGCGATCCGTTTGCGGCTCTTTCCGTTTTCATTGCGAGACAAAGCCGGTGCTTGGCTTTTGTCACTTCCGGCCGGATCTATCACCACTTGGGCCGAGATGGCGGAACTCTTTGTGCAAAAATATTTTCCTCCGGAAAAGACGACTAAATTGAGGAACCGTATCATGACGTTCAAGCAAGACGACGGGGAATCTCTACACGCAGCTTGGGAGAGGTTTAAAGATCTCTTAACTGATGTCCCACATCACGGGTTGTCCAAAACGCAACTAGTTCTGACCTTTTATCAGGGACTCAATTATGACTCGCAGGAGCGTTTAGACGTGTATGTAGGAGGCGATCTTGGAACAAAGACACCGACTGAGGCTTACGCGATCATAGAGAAAGCGGCGTTGAAGTCAAGTTCTCGCCACGGTGGAGCGCGGAATAAGACATCATCCACTTCCGGAGTTCATGCTGTGGATACATATACGGCTCTTACTGCACAAATTGGAGCCTTGGCAACAAGAATCGATCAGTCTCAGAATGTCTCGCGAATTCAATCGCCATCTTGTAATCAGTGCGGAGTTGAACACGTGCCAGGTACGTGTGAGCAGGGTGTTATGTTTACAGGTCACGAGGAGGTGAACTACATGGGCAATCAAAGCAGGCCCCAAAATAACCCCTACAGCAACACGTACAATCCCGGGTGGAGAAATCACCCAAACTTTGGGTGGAAATCTGGTTCTGGGAACCAGAACGCACACGGATATGCTCAAATTGCGCCTGCGCCACAACAATCTCAAGGTCAGTCCTTCCAGCCACAGTATCATAATCAAGGCTCAGGAAGCAATTCTCAGCCTCACGCCTCTCAAAGCAACGCAAAGCTAGAGGAAATGATGGCACAACTGCTGAACAACTCCAACAATGCTAATCAAATGGCTGAGAAGCGATATCAGCAGCATGAGGAGCGGTTCATGGTCAACGAAGGAGAAATGCGGAGTCAAAAGGCTTCCATTCAGACCATCGAGAATCAAGTGGGCCAGTTGGCGAAAATGATGTCGGAGAGACCTCCAGGTGGTCTTCCGGGCAATACCGAGCAGAATCCGAAGGGGCGTGGTAATGGCCCGCACTTGTAACAAGTGTGGGGACATGAGTCTTGCTATCGACTCACCGACAAAAATTTAGCATGAGTCTTGCTATCGACTCGCCGACAAAAATTTAGCATGAGTCTACGCTACTGACTCACCGACAAAAATGTAGCAGGAGCGTCTTTGGCGCTATAAGGGTAAAATAGTCCGCTTTTATGATTTTGTAGTTTTAGCGTAATTTAGGTTAGTTAGTTAGTTTCCGTTAGATTGTTTTAGTTTCGTACGTGCCGAGCGAAGGTTCTGTATTGCACTATTGTTAGAACAGTTGGTGTGTCGAAAAAATGGCGAAAAACAGCCGAAACAGTTGCTGGAAATAGCTTCTGCGGAAAATTCTGTATCTGCACCTGATGCACGACCGTTCCTCGGATCGCACGACCGTGCGTTTCCGAGGGTCGGCAAGGTGGATCGCACCCCCGGTGCATTTCCGAGAACATTTCATAGGGTTTGGGAGATGTCGGCGACGCACGACCGTGCCACATGGAGAACGACCGTGCATCAGGCTGAGGGCAGTTTTGTCATTGGGCACTATAAATACCTTCATCTGCAGCCCCCATTCATAACTCACGAAACCCTAGTCGCTGCAGGCCGTTCCAGAGCGATACTTCATCAAATCGCACGGTTTTTTGCACGATCTCACACCCTTCTTCGCACGGTACGTTCCTAGTTGTAGATTTCTTGTTTCCTTGCTTTCTAGGTTAGATTTCTTCCGATTCTTCAAGGAAATTTTTAGGGTTCTCTTCATAAACAAATCGAAACCCTAACCCTTGTTGAATCGTAGTATCGTGAACATCTGGTGCATTTTTCTGACCCCTGTTTTTGTAAAAACTTGAAGATTTGTGAAAAAATCGGGCTACTTAGAGCCTGGGTCAGAATCTGTAGAAAACCAAGTCGCACGGACGTTCCTCGTATGGAACGGTCGTGCCTCGCCGTTGTTTCACGATAAGTTGTTTGTTGGTCGGTGTTGCACGGTTGTGCCGTTGATCGCACGCCGTGCAGTTCCGACATCTCTGGGCAGATGGTGCTTGTCTTCGGCGACGCACGACCGTTAGTCTCGTCGCACGACCGTGCCATATGCCCAGATCAGTTTGACAGTTTCTTCATAATTGGCTGCTCACCTGTTTGTGATTCAAATTTTTCCTGTTTCCATCTTTCTAACGTTAATCCCCATACAGATGGACCATCCTTTCCTTCAGTTTGACCCCAACATCGAGAAAGAGGCTCTGTGCATTCCACGACGCGACGCCCTATGGGCGAGACGGGGGCAGTTTGGAGTCCCCCGCTGGTTTGATTGGGAAGTCATGCGTGAACTCAATTAGTATGACAGATTAGATGACATGATGAGTCGCCCGCTTGCAAATCTGGTCGGTTGCAACCGACCCGTTTACCGGGAGTTGACAATTGAGTTCTTCGCGTCTTATGCCTATGAAAAGCCGATTGCTCATCGAAGACCCAAATTTCGCTACAAGAAGCGGGTAGCCTTCAGGTTATGTGGACAATGGCATTCTTGTTCGGTTGGTCGTTTGGGAAGAAGGCTCGGGATTTATACTAGGGACGACATGGATGATCCCGAAGTCTTCAATGATAAGTTCACCTTCCCTTCTGATGCAGCACGGGATGAATTTTGGGCTGAAAATGCCGTTGGGGACCCCTACAACCCGAGGATGTCGAAGGCCTCGCGACTCAGAGACCCTTTGGTGCGAGTGATGCACCATGTTTTTAGCCATACGATATGTGGTCGCATGGACAGTCTTGGTAACTGTCCAACACCTGATTTGATCTTTTTATATGCGTTGGTTGACAAAGCGCCCATCAACCTAGCCGCTCGTATGGCTGATTACTTCGTCAAGAGTTCGGGGCGAACTCCGAACAGCGAGATACATGGCGGTCAGTATGTGACCGAAATAGCGTACAACGAGCGCTTGATGACTGAGGAGGTGGTTCAGGGTCTCACTCTGATTACTGAGGGGGTTCACATTGATATCAGGTCGCTGAAGGCCATGGGGGTGATTGTTGAGCTTGATAGGGGGGATAGGTTGAGAGGGCTGAATAACGAGGTCTGGGACCCGTTGCCTCCAGCTGTGGAGGAAGATGAGGATGTTGAGATGGGAGAGCAGCACCAGCACCAGCCACCGACACCACCACACTCGCCGCAACACCATGCATTCCAGCATCAGGTCTGGCCTGAGTTCTACCAGCAGTTCTAGGATATGCGAGTGACTCAGGAGCAACATGGTACCTACTTCGACCAGATCAGATCTAGCCAGGACGAGATTCGGGCCAGTCAGGCTCAGCTTCGGGCCACACATGACCAGCTTCAGCATCGCCAGGATACTCTATACCAGGGGGTCAGTGAGGGGTTTTCTTATCTTTCCGGGGAGATGCGTCACGCATACCCCGACTACTTTCAGCACCCTTCGCAGTTCCCACCGTGGAACCCCCTGGTTATGGCGATGCCGGCCCGTCCTACACGAGAGACGGTGATGATGGAGACGAGTAGTTGGCGATGGTGATAGCAGTTGGTGGTGTTTTCTATTTCAGTACTTTATTTGTTACTGGGTGTTTATTTTGACTCTTATTTCAAACACCCTAGTTATGTATTTCAGACAATTTGCTTTGTGTTTTGTTTGGATTTTAGTATTTATATTTATGTATATTATGGTTGATTTGTGATTTTTCTATTTCTGTTATATTTTGGATGCACATGTGACATACTAGCAGGTTTTAGATATCGGATCTTGGACCGGAGCACGTACCGGATACAGCTTCGGAAGTCTCGTGGCATTAACATCATCTTGAGGGGAGTATTTTTTATCCCTTTCTCTATATTTCGGGTCTCGCATTGGGGACAATGCGAAGTTCAAGTGTGGGGAGGGGGTTAACTTTGTTAACTTTGTTTGTCCTCTTATTAAAAAAAAAATCAGAAAATCAGAAAAATAATTCAAAAATACTTGTATTTTGTATATATTTTAGTAAATAAACCGGTTGGTTGTGTTTTAGAAAGCTTCGGACTTGATAAAAACTCGACAAGCAAAATATTTTTGAAAAAGGAAACCGGAAAGCGTGACAAACAAAGAAAGACTTACGTGATAGTTTTCACACTTTTACCCATTCCTTCCGATAAGTGAGCATATTTGAGCCTTGATTATTATATATTTGTTCATTTCGGATATAGGAGTGAGCCCGATGTTATGTGTAATTTAGAACTTGTCACTAGTATGCTTGTTAAGACCATGAACGTGCGGATTTGTGTAAAACTGATGGAGGCACTTAGATTACCCTTTTGTTGTGTACTTGTTCTTTGTGTTGTGCTTCCCGTTCACCTTATATTACCCTTTAGGATTAACCATGTCGAGCCTTCCCGTTTACCTTTGTTTAACCACATTATCGCCCACTTAGCCAAATTTAGCCTTTTTATGTTTTAAACCTTTTTAGTGTTGAAACTCGGTCAAAATAATCGTTTAACTAGCGCTTGTTATTGTTTATGTTTCATTGTATAAATTAGTTTGCAAAAAATAAAATAAAAAAATAAAACACCCTAAAATAGGGTGAAGTTGATAGAAATCGAGCAATTTTGAATGCTTAAATGTTAAAATTTCGTTGATAAGCTCAATTGCGCTTTAGTCGCCTTTTTAAGGCGTTTGTATGTATAGTTGTATTGTTTGTTGCTAGTTAAACGCTACTACCGAGTTTTAACCATTTTCGCCACTTTAAATGTCCACTTCCATACCCTTCGCCCAAGCCTAACGTTACAACCCGTAAAGACCTCTTGATTTACACTTATTCGCATGTTAGTTGGTGGAGATGAGATCTTATGACAAGCTTATGATATTGCACATTTCATTGACTAGGGATTGAGTGTTTGCACATACACATTTTATGTATGTTTCATAAATAAAACCGAGTGTGTGTGAATATTGTGAGTCGTGTGAAGATTAACATGTTGAGTCAATTAAATGTGAAGTCACGGCTTTTTGGTTGTCGCTTTTTAATTGCATATGCTTGTTGGGTTTGAGTCTTTTGATGTTGTCTTTCGACAAACCGGCTAACCGTTTATAGTAGTTTTCAATAAAATAGTGTGTAAATTATCGTTCTTGTTTGTTTCTATCTTTTATTGCTTTTTAGTTTAGCTTGCTTGAGGACAAGCAAGGTTCAAGTGTGGGGAGATTTGCTATTCGCTAATTTACACATATTTTAGTCCCCCGTTTTACCCCTATTTTATGCTTTTTTGGCCGTAAAACCGTCATTCGGATTCTTAATTATCTACACTTTTGTTTACAGGCCTAAAACAGCATACCAGACAAGATGATAGCAAAAACGAGGACTTTCCGGACAAAACGACGAAGCTGCGGACATTCTGTTAAGGAAACTGACCTGGGCCTGTGGAACGGTCGTGCGACCTGATGCACGACCGTGCATCTCCGACAGTTGTTGATTAACCCGGCAATGAACGAGGGTGCGACTAGGAGTGCAAGGCATACAAGGTCATCCCGGGGAAGCACGGACGTGCCATGCGAAGAACAACCGTGCGGTTCCGAACATCAGCAAAAACCTCGGAATTGCACCACCAGTGCAACAGCTCGTGCAACAGAGTCCCGGTGATGAACGACCGTTCCATATGAAGAACGGTCGTGCGATATCGAATCTGGTCAACGATCTGCTGACGTCATGCAGTATGGTGTGCCATGTCCAATAATTGCTTAAAGTGCACGGCCGTGCCACAGGAAGAACGACCGTGCAACAGCGAAAAAATATAAAAACAGAACAGAAACATTTTGTTCAACATTCTGGAATTTTGGGAGCTTCACTGGCGATTATACAGGCTCCGGAGGCTTTGCTTTTGACCCGGATTCAAGCCACATTGTGCCGTTTAGCTCCATTACTATCCGGATTCTTAGTCTAGTGCTTGTTTATGGTTTGGTTTGGTTTTCTAATCTTTCCATGTTTTTGTTAATCTTTCAAGTACTTAGATTAATGTTTATGTATTATTGTAGCCTTTGGGCAAAAACACAACAATCCCTTGCTTGATTATAGCCATTAGTATGTTAAACTTTGTTTGTAATGACATTTTGAAGTATTTTCTATGTTAATCTTTGATGATTAGTTTGCAACCTTGTTATTGATATTGATTTTTTGATTATAAGTAATTATGTTGGATGATTGATGCTTTGTTAGTTAAGATAGTTGAAAAATGAAGCCTAATTAATCTTGTATTAGTAAACTTTGAACTTGGTTAACTAGATTAGCTTGGTTTAAATGTGTGCATCATGATACTAGAAATGGTTAGTGATTTAATAAAATGTAATTATTTTTAATCAAGAGAGCTTGCCGTCACGGAAGGACCTTAACGGGTTAGATGGTGTCGTTATAAATTCTTGCCATGATTTGTTAGCTTAGTTAGTAGTTTAGGCCAAAATTGCTATCTTGGTGAATTATTGTGTAAGATTTGTAAAATGAACTAGGTTGTGATTTAATCTAGTTTATGCTTGTCTCGGTGGTTGCATTGTGTTTATCTGTGTTGCTTTCCTTGATTAAGTGCGGTTAGAAAACTCCTAACGGATGACTAACTCATTTTTAAGAGATTTTCATAGACATTTATCAATTGCACGTTAAAGAACAATTTTAGGTGGTTAAAGTGTGTTTATCGTTTTAGCTTTCCGAATGATTGTCATGTTAGGATTCCCGAAAGGGATACTAATTGTCTTAAATTGGAATATTGACCGAATGCTTCTAGTGCCAAAACCGACTTAGTTAACATGCTGTGGTTGTGTATTAAGCAAGGCTTTTTATCTATTATCTATTATGTTTTTATTATGTATTGGTTTACGCTTACCTTAGTTTAATTAAAATCAAACAAAACTTATGTTTTTACCGGTAGTTTAGCGACAAAGGTTTAGTATTATTTCTCCGCCCATTTCCTTGGATCGATACTTGGTTCTTACCGATACTTTATTACATATGTGACGGGGTACACTTGCCTCTTTCGTGTGTGTTTTGATGTAAAAGTAAAAATCACTTTTATAAATTTAAAACCAAATCGTGTGTAATTTCATTGCAAAATTATGTATATATACGCACACGTCAATCACTATTAGTTGATTACAGTAGTCTCATGAGCATGTAACTACATCCCCAAGCTTCAAGAGGAACCAAGGAGAAGAATACTTTGTAGTAGCAGCAGCAATGGCCGAGCATCAGTCATCAAGTGAATCAGTATATGCCCATGCACGTGAGTAGCAATCACTCCATTGCAGCAAGACAAAAGTAGCATATGTCACATGGTAGATCATACCCAAGCAGAGGTGCACAAGAACGAGCACAACTTCACTCAGTTGCTAGATCTCTACTCTAGAAAGCTATACAGGCAACAACGAGCGCGGGTTGACCCGGGGCTTACCTTTCATTACTTCTTTCACGACGAGAGAACCACGTCCGCATCAGTCGAAGTGGTGGAAGGCCCCCTGAGTCAAAGGGATAGCTTTTGCGCCTCTCTCCAAGAGATACGATTCGGTATCTGAATCGACTGAAGGAGAGTGAGAGTTCGAAGTTGCCGGTAGGTCAATATCCGGGGGTTGCTTTCCCTTAGTAATAGTCAATACGAGGCCCAGAACCCTATACAGGGCAGTGAGAGGAGCTGCTTCTTCTATTTATACTTGCCCATCAGGACCCTTGCCCTATGTTAGCCAGTTTCGACTCTGGACCATACCGCAGCAGCGGTTGCCGCTCGATCGAAATGGGTCTAATCCTGATATGGGTATTGGCGCCTTTGATTAAAGAATGTTCTCCGCTTTTTTCCTCCACCTACCGGGCTAGGTAATTGTTGGAATGTGCTTCATTGGAACGTAGCTAATCGTCCTTGCTTTTAGAGAATTGCTGGCTCTGCCTCGGCCTTTCTGCCTATAGTCTAAGGAACCGGTAGCAAGAGATCTCTAAGAAGTGGGGGCGACCTCGTAGTTTTATAATGATTCTTTCACTCCTATCCCCTCATAAGAGGAGGATGCCAAGAGTTTCGCTCAACGGCCTAAGGACTACCTGACATGTTGACCTTCCTGCAATTCAATTCTCTAATGAAATCAACTACCTGTCTAAGTGAACTAGCTGACTTCTCTATTGCATAACGCTTCTCACCTGACTTCATAATCACAGCTAAGCTGCCTACTGTGAGGATCTAGCCGTTGATTCATGCTTACCTTCCTTCATAAGAATAGGCTAGGATTAGTCCGGATCTAGCCTTGGAAAGTCCTTTTTCATTTCAATTTTTCATTTTGCCCAGGATAGAAGCAGATGTCCAACGGTGATGGGTTGTGTGTGCTCTATGCAGCACGTGGAAGCCGTCCAACAGTAAGTTGGGGCTTTTTCAGCCCAATACCTTCCTGGCCATGGGAAAAGCATAACCATAGATTTCATAGGACGATTGCCCTATCTCTTAAATTCAAGGGGGGGGGGATCACTACGTTTTTGTCATAGTCGACCTTTCAGATTCAGTAAGATGGCCCTTTTGTACCAGGTTGACGCGCTAGCCGAATTCTGCTTCAAAAATGTACAGGTCTAATGTTGTCTTTATCAAAAAGATGCTGCAATCTTCAATCATCGTTCATCGAGCGCTTTCTCTCATCTGATTTCTATGTATGCCTTTGTGGTCGTTAACGAGAGCAATCGGCAGACCCAATCTCTCTTGGAATCCTGAATATGCCAATAATTGTACTAATCCACATATGTCTCTCTCCCGGTACTAGTTGCAATAATGAGAATTCCCCTATTTATTTGATGAGAAATGCGAAACGAAAAAAGAAAAGATCCCCCGTTAGGTTAGGAATGATATTCCGCTCCCTGCCCCCCCCCCCCTTTCACAGAAAATGGAGAGATGAATTGATGTATTTTTTGAATCCGGCGTCGGGACTGACGGGGCTCGAACTCGGGCTTCCTGACCTTGATGAATCAAGAAGGGTTCGCTCTTGGCCTACGCCTCGGCTTTCTGAAGATAAATACACTGCTCGATCCGCTGCTTCACCTATAGGTATTGATATAGCGGCTGAACTAATGGAAACAAAGACAGGGTTTTCCACATCCATCTCTGGCAATAGAGCTCGTACATCAAGATCTCTTTCTTCTTCTTCAAATGGCGAAAGGGATCTCGAAGCGACTAGTCTGATCTGGTACGATGTAGGTTGGGGGTTTTGAGTCATAGAGAGTCTGTATTTTATTGGACTTGCCGAGAAGTGTTAAGAGCCCGAAATAGCCAATCTACAATCAAACTTTTAATCAGGTCAAAAAATGATTGCCGGTGGGTAGAACCAAGACTCATTTTAGCCTGGAGCTTACTTTCACTACTTATTTAGCTACTTTAGGTCGTTGTAGTCCATAAATCAAAATAAAACTTTATCAGAGCTTGCATTCGATGCTGTTGATTCAATTTCTTCACCACCGGTAGCAATCAATTCTAAAAAAAAGCTTCCAGAAAGATATTCAAGTAAATAGAAAACTCGCCATTGATTCATGAACTGTCTTGCCCGTGTCATCAAGAGCTACAACTATATCTCTCGAAGGTGTCTTAGCTCCGCAGATAGGAACTGCCCACCTATCCAGGTAGCCTCACCCGTGAACCACGAACTACACTTACAGACAACCTAAGAAGAAACAGAGTCTCACCCATCAAAGCATATCAACCACACCTTGGCCAAAAATTAGAGATACTTTTACAAGTTCTTCACTTGAAAAATCATCTTCTCAAAATGGCACTATCTTGGCAGATGTAACATCTGTGCTGGTAATCATTTTGAACAGTTCAATTATCAATAAAACAATGTTATTTGATCCCAATGTTTGTTTGTTTGGTTGTGTTTTACATTTTTCATGTTTTGACTTTTATTCAATTTCAAACTCTATATCGCTTTCTAGAGAGTTATACACAAACTGGTGCGTAAACATAATCAGTTTAAAGCGACAAATACTCCGTAACATCAACATATACTTAACATACCTTAAATAACCTTTACATAACTTAGAAATAAGTTTTGAAGGCTTTGGTATGTCAAAAACAAGTTAATTCGCTTACAGGGACTAAACTTGACAAACTGCGAAAGTATGCCAATTTGAACTGTAACAAACATTTTGGAACATGACCATAAGTTAAACATACCATAAATATCCTTTACATAGCTTAGAATAGGCTTTGAGGGGTTCGGTGTGCTAAAATAAACTTTTGGGTCATTCAGGGACTAAAAGCGTCAAAAAGTGCACAAGTTTGCATTTTCGCGCATAACTTACGTTCTGAATACATCCGGACATCCAAAAATTTATGTAAGCACTAAAATATTTTATTTTAGTGTTTGGCATAAGAAAAATCCATTCGTCGCGTCATTTGGATCGTTTTTCGCGCTTATGCGCATTCCGTTGTAATTAAGCAAACATCGCGATCGTACGACCAAACGAACTGACATCCGACATATTTTTGAGCATGTTTCATGTCCACAATGTTTAGGCATCATTATAGGGCCTTAAAGTTGGCTTAACGGGCCTTAAACGTGTCGGAAATGGCTTAAACACGTAACAGGGACTGAAACTGTCATTTATGAAAGTTTGTTTCTGACCAGTCAGGCCAGGCGGCCCGCGTAAAACCAGGGCTATCCTTTACGCGGCCCGCGTCAGGCTCCCAGATCAGATAAGATCAATTAATCAGCGGATTACAGCTGTTAAACTCCCAACCACACACCCACACATGCCCTTTCAGTTCACGAGTGGCCATTTTTAGTCACCACAACATTCCAACAAGTGTACGCCTTAGATTCGATCACGGTTTCCAAGAAACGATCCTAACGGTTCGGGAAATCCTATAAATACCCACATCCCCCAACTTCAAAACCCACTAGAATCGGATTTGAGAAGCTCTAAGTTGAAACCTTTGTTTCATACCTGAGCTACTTGAATCAAGATTAGCATTCGGGGACCCTTCGTAAGTATTCCTTCGTTCTTTTATTGCTTTTCGAGTCCGAAAGTCAAACTTTGTTTGACTTTCTGCGTTGACCAGTTTATGGTCAATGCGAAGTTCGTTTGAACTTCGCAACGTGATTGTAATCACGATGGTTATAGTCCCTTGTGACTATGCCTACTGATTACCACGTTGTCTAGGGTCGTAAGGGTAAGCGATCTAATAAATCGCTTATACCTTCGAACCCGACCCATTTGGTTGATCATTAGGATCCGACCAAATACATTAGGTGACCATAGTAGGTAGGGAATAACTGTTGGATCGTGTACGTGACCCTGAAAGTCAGTTAAGGTAGTTCAACATCATGTGTAAAGACGGAATCAATGCACATAACGTCCAAAACAGCTCTAATCCTTTTAACTTTTCTTTTCTGATTAATAAACGTGCTTATACAAAGTTTTCTGATGAAAATCCGGCAGCACCTCCCTACTTGTTCCAACTGTTCCGTACCGTTTTATTTGAAATATGACACTACACACCCTATTTATAGACTTTGACCCTTCCGTTTGAAACTTAACATAAAGTTCAAACGGAACCCTATGTTTCAAACTTTGAGTTCAAACGGAACCCTTATGTTCAAACGGAACCCTCTATAAACTAACTGTATTCAAACGGAACCCTTCTAAACACATTCTAAACTCAAAACTAAAACCCTAATTTGACATATAAGCTCCAATTATGACTTTCTTGATCTAAGACTTGATGAAGATGAAGTCAACAGACATTCTAGTGCATCAACAGACTCCCCCTTGGATGTTGACGTAGTCTTCAGCTCCTGAGTCTTCAGTCTTAGTCTTTTCTTCCACTCTGTCTTTTCATCATAAACACTCTATCTTCACACTCCCATATACTGTTGATCCAGACTCCCCCTTTCACAGACTCCCTCTCTCAATATGCTAGAATTTGAGATGTCTGGTTAAAGCTTTGTCATTTAGCTTCCGTTGGGAATAATGAAGACCAAATCTGCATAATCTCTACCACAACATAAGTTTCACAAATTTATAACACTTAGATTTAAAAACTTACTGGTAGAATACATTCATCCATCAATTTGTAAAGTTACATCAAGTTCAAATAAATGACCTTGATTAACTAACTTCTCACTCTTTCAAAAATATTTGTATATAACATTCAAAGTTTTCAACAAACTCTCCCAACCCAATATAGTTCATCATATTCAGCACTCGAATTTTGAATATCAGCTCTTCAACATCAGTTGTCGAAAATCTTTTTGAATTTTTCAAAATTTTATGCTAAAACACTCCGAAATTTTTTTTTATTTTTTATTTTGACAGAAATGCAGTAAAGAAATATATACAAACAATATTTTTGTGAGTTTGTGTAAGAGGATCATATCAGTTTTTGAGACACATCACAAGCACCCTATCTTCATACTCCCATTTGCTGTTGATCCAGACTCCCCCTTTCACATACTCCCCCTTTCGATATGCTAGAATTTGAGATGTCTGGTTCAAGCTTTGACATTTAGCTTCCGTTGGAAATAATGAAGACCAAATCTGCATAATCTCTACCACAACATAAGTTTCACAAATTTATAACACTTAGATTTAAAAACTTACTGGTAGACATTATTAATACAATCAATCATACTAGTTACATCAAGTTCAAATGAATGACCTTGATAAACTAACCACATAGTCTTTCAAAACATTTTAATATGACTTTCAAAGATTTCAACATATTCTCCCAAACCAATTCATCATGGATAGCACTTGAAATTTTGAATATCTGCTCTTCAACATCAGTTGTCGAAAATCTTATTGGACTTTTGATTTTAAAGAAATGCAGTAAAGAAATATATACAAACAATATTTTTGTGAGTTTGTGTAAGAAGATCATATCAGTTTATGAGACACATCACAAGCACCGTTAAGCTTTAAACATTTTAAGCTCTAAACGATTCACGTTGATTGACGATATAGTTGTCCACATAAACTCAAACTAAAAACTTTCAATCTGCTTACCGATACTTTAAGGTATATTAAGATAGCACTAAGTTCTTATGGACCCCACGATCTCAACATATCCCCTCATCATGCAATACACTGACTCAAATAATGCCTTTAAACTTTTATCAACTGTTATTTGTGCGAAAAACAAAGCAGAATGTTTAAACATTAACAATCAGGTCGATACTTCCGTATACGCAGAGAAAGTCCAATGTTTAAACAAAATAAGAAAATAAAAATAAGTTGAAGTTGTTTAGGCTTTAACCACCAGGTCGATACTCCCGTATACGCAGAGGTGATCCAAAGCTTAAACGAAACACCAAAGAAAATAAAGCAGAACGTTTAGGCAACAACATCCAGGTCGATACTTACGTATACGCAGAGGATGTCCGATGCTTAAACAAAATAAAGAAATAAAACAAGTTTAAATCTTTGCAAAATAAAATGCACAATCACAGCGACTTTTTAGCAAAGTTGTGAAAGTTCACAAACTTAACCAGTTTTATGTCTTTCGACAATCAGCGATTACTGAGTAGGTACACAGTCAAGAAGGACAAAACCAAGTACTATGCTTTTGACCATGTTTCCCACTAGAACTAGGCTTTTTCATTTATGTTTAAATCGTTATCGCAAATCTACTAGTCTAGCTGAGCCTACCGTCACATCTTTTGTGAGACCGCTTATCACATTTGACTTTACAATTCTTTAGCATGCTGTGATAGTTCACTGATTTTCTATCATTTCCTCTTGTTTAACACAAAACTCTTTTTTGATTTTTCAATGTTTTTGACATTTTCAAATTTTCTAATTTTTTTAAATTTTTCTCCCCCTAAAATCAAAATATGTTTCAATTTTGATTTTCTGGGAAAATTTGAAAACAAACTATACAAGAAACGTGACAAACTGATATCAAATCGCTTCAATTCGCCATTCACTTGGCATAAACAATCAGAACTCCCCCTGACAACAAACTAGTTTCCCATTTAGATTTCAAAACACTTAAGTTTGTTTTAATCAAATGGCTTTTCCAGAAAATTAGTTTTGTTTGTCTTTTCACAAACTCGGGGTTTCATCACATTGTTCTTTTCCAACCATTTTTAAAAAATTAACAATTAAGACCCTTGTCAACAACAAACACTAGTAGAAAATCAAGTACAACTTAATGTCCCTGATTTACCACTTGTAAATCGAAATATCACAGTTACCATCCTGTGAATTTCTCAAGAATGATGCCGATACCTGCTTCACGCTTACCAACCTGGAAGCTCCGGCAAGTCAGGTTTTTCTATTTGAAAAGATTCACCCAAGCCTGACCAGCCTTGGGTTTGACAGTTTTTACCTCAACAGATGGCTTTTCTGGTTTTGACAAACCAGAATCATTACCAACACATGGCTCTTCTGACTTTGACAAGTCAGTTTCATTACCTAATGGTGGCTTGTCTGACTTTGAGACGTCAGATTCATCGCCAGATGGTGACTCCTTTGTTTTTGAAGAAACAAATTCATCGCCAACCTTCATTGGTATCCAATTCTTACTAGATCTAGGTTTTCCCTTTTTATTAGGCTGTGAAATGAATAAACTTTCACAATCTCTTTTATATTCAAAAACCTTGATCAAGATTTTATCAGAAAAATTAACTTTCTTTGATTGGTTATCAGTTTGATTAGTTAACTTTTCTTTCTTTAACTCCCTTTTTGCTTTCCCATTTGTCCTCAGATTTGTATCTGATGAATTTGTTTTGCTTGCCTCTGCCATTGAGGAAAACAATTCATCAGAACTTTTTCTCAGATTACCAGTTTTATCCGAGGACAAAATTTTCTCCAAGTATTCTCTTGCTTTCTTTCTCTTCTTCCTCAGTCTGTCTTTCTGTCCTTGAGAAAGCTTCACTTTCTTTTCTTGAACTTTTTGTTCTTGAACTTTTGGTTCTTGAACTTTCTGTTCTTTGGGCTTGACACTGACTGATTTCTTTCCCATTTTCTGAGATTCAGCCCTCGATCTTCCTTTTGATCTCATTGGGCAATCTCTGACAATGTGTCCTCTGATGTGGCATTCATAGCATCTTCTTGTTTCGAATTTCTGACTTTGGCAGTTAACAGCAATGTGTCCTTGATAACCACAATTGTAACACACTCTGTTATCATACCTCTCATTTCTTTCATACCAAACACCTTCTTCATACCACACACTTAGATCAAAGCATTGATTTGCCTTGTGGTAATCACCATTTCTTTGTTTTCTATCATTGTAATGATTTGTCCTTGAATAATCTTCATCCCATATTCTCTTGTAAGCTGGATTTGGCTTTTGAGCACTGTGGTCAAACCTGCACCACTTATTACCAACATTTTTTGAGTTATAATTTTCCAATTTTTGTGGTTTTTTATCATGATTGGATGATTGAACTGATGAACTTTTATTTTCTTTTTGAACATTTTCCTGTTTTTTATCCTTTTGTTTTTGTTCCACATTCTTCTTTACAGGTTTTTGCTTTGAGCATTCACCTTTCTCAGTAGAATGTAGAACAGTTTCTTTAAACATTTCTTTTAATTTCAAAAATGTTTTCTTTTTCTCATCATCATCAGTTTTCTCATCACAATCTTCAACTTTGACATTGTCAAAGTTTGTGACATTTTCACTTATTGGAACAGAATTGATCGGTTTTGGACAAACATGTGAAGTAGAATTCACAAAACCTTTCAATTTATTCTCAAGCTCGTTAATTTTATTTCGAGCAATTTCAGCTTCCTTTTCAAGCCGAATGATTTTCTGAAGATGAGAATTTATTTCAATCTGTTTTTCAAGATTATTGTTAAAAATAGCAGATTTTTCATCTTCTAAAATCTTCATTTGACTTTGAAAATCTTTTTCTTTTTCTTTAAAATTTTTGTTTTCTAATGACAAACTCTCAACATTCTCCAAAAGTTTGTCATTTTCAGATTTTAGTTTTTCGCAGTTCAAGCGCAAATCCAAAATCTGTTCATCATCAGCTTTCTTCTCGTCTTTCAAATCTTTGTTTTCCAATGTCAAATTCTCCATATCTTTCAAGAATTTCACAATGTCTGTTTCTGATTTTTCACAATTCGAACATTTTCCATTCATCTCTCCATTATCAGCTTCCTTCTTTGAAATTACTTCTTCAAAAACCTGCTGTTTTTCTGTAACAGCTTCTTTCTTAATTTCTTTAATTTCTTCAACATCTGCTACCTTTTGATTCATCTTTCTCGCATCAAGTTTATTCTTGAGCTCGTCAATTTGTTCTGCAAAAGAATCATTAACCGTTTCAGATGAAAATAACTGTTTATAAAACTCAAGTTTCTCAAGTTCTTTGCTATCATCATCACACTCTTCATCAGATGAGTATGAATGATCAAAAACTGGAACTTTTTCTGAAATAACTTCTGAAACTTTTTCATCTTTTTTAGAACTAACTTCAAAACTCTTTTCTATTTTATTCACAACAATTTTTGAATCAACAATTTTTGAATTATTGTTTATTGAAAATGATCTTCTAGGCTTTGGTTTTCCAGCAAGAATATCAATAATATCCATTGAATTATTGTTAAAAATATCATCTGCAAATGAACAACCATATTCATCATCACTATCCATATTTTGATAATAGTTTTCACAATGTCAATCACTTTCAAATGATATTATCCTGCTCAAACAAAATCGCCTTGAATCACCTGCAAACAAACAAACAATTAAAATTGATTAGGATCGGGTGGCAACTCGTTTGGATTACCACTCGATTTGTTGCACTTTAAATCTTTGAACAAATACAATATCCTTTGAAACAAATTTTGATTTTTGAAAATATAAGAAACTGTTCAAACGGAATAGTCTGCTTCGTTTGAAATACCAACAGTTTCAAATGACAACAATTTTCAAACGACAATAAGTTTTCAAACGACACAGAATTCAAACGAGGTACTGTTCCGTTTGAATTAATAGTTTCAAACGATAGACTGTTCAAACGACCAATTTTCAAACGACAAAGATTTTCAAACGACAACTTGTTTCAAACGATATGTTTTCAAACGATAAAGATTCAAACGGTGGACTGTTCCGTTTGAATCAAAAGTTTCAAAAGATAGAATGTTCAAACGATCAACTTTTCAAACGATGGACTGTTCAAACGATAGATGTTCAAACGATAAACATTTCAAACGACAGAATCCATTTTCAAACGATAGAGTTATTTTTCAAACGATAGACCAGATTTCAAACGATGGAACAGTTTTCAAACGGTGACGTCAGCTTAATCGCGAACAATTTCAAACGGTACACATGATTTAGATCGGTTTTAGGTCGAATTTCGTTTTCAAACTTTCAAGGATTAGTTATTAGTGTATTTCGTTTGTTATGTGATCGTTTCAAGTCATTTTAACCATGAGAACTCGTTAAAATCAGAAAAGAAAGGTAGAAGTGAGATAATCCGATGATTTCAAGCTGTTTTCGGTATGAACTCCTCGTCCTGAGCTCTGATACCACTTGTTGGATTGTGTACGTGACCCTGAAAGTCAGTTAAGGTAGTTCAACATCATGTGTAAAGGCGGAATCAATGCACATAACGTCCAAAACAGCTCTAATCCTTTTAAGTTTTCTTTTCTGATTAATAAACGTGCTTATACAAAGTTTTCTGATGAAAATCCGGCAGCACCTCCCTACTTGTTCCAACCGTTCCGTACCGTTTTATTTGAAATATGACACTACACACCCTATTTATAGACTTTGACCCTTCCGTTTGAAACTTAACATAAAGTTCAAACGGAACCCTATGTTTCAAACTTTGAGTTCAAACGGAACCCTTATGTTCAAACGGAACCCTCTATAAACTAACTGTTTTCAAACGGAACCCTTCTAAACACATTCTAAACTCAAAACTAAAACCCTAATTTGACATATAAGCTCCAATTATGACTTTCTTGATCTAAGACTTGATGAAGATGAAGTCAACAGACATTCTAGTGCATCAACAATAACCTTCCGAGGTTATACCATATGGTCGCTTCGTTTAAGTAGTTGTATGATAGGTAGTTTACATGCCTTAGGTAAATTACCAAAATACCCCTTTGATGCCAAAATTCATTATAAACATATGTGACATAACTTTTGACATCTAAACTGATTTGGCGACAATATTAGGCAGGTTAAGGCATATTCTACTTGTCATAGGACTAGTTAGGCGGTCCGAACGCGTTTCACGCGAACGACGCGTTAAAGTAGCATAAGCTACCTAAACGGGTCGTAAGCACTTATGTTAGGTTTCATTTAGTATGTAGGCTTTGTTAAACCATATTACACGAGTCTCCATACTCGTTTGGTTTACGAACCCTCATTCTATCCGATCCTCCGATTTAGGTCCGGTTTATTAACATAGTTACCTATATTAGGTGTCGTTTGATTCCGTGATCTCTAGCATTGCTTGGTGGTTATCTTAGGACTTCTGAGCAATATCAAGTGAGTATATAGACCCCTCTTTTGCTGTTTTCCAAACGTTTTGGGGTGAAACACATGTGCCTACTTGTTACTTTCATGCTTTCCTGTTTTCACATCATATACTTGCTATGTTCATTAGTACATTTATAGTACATGATTTCATTGTGTTTTATGCTATGTATGCCCGTTGTGTGTGTACTCAGTACATTATTTTACATTACATTTTATGCTATGTATGCCTATTGTGTGCGTACTTATTACATTATTTTACATTACATTTTATGCTATGTATGCCCATTGTGTGCGTACTTAGTACATTATTTTACATTACATTACATTTTATGCTATGTATGCCCATTGTGTGCGTACTTAGTACATTATTTTACATTACATTTTATGCTATGTATGCCCATTGTGTACGTACTTAGTACATTATTTTACATTACATTTTATGCTATGTATGCCCATTGTGAGCGTACTTAGTACATTATTTTACATTACATTTTATGCTATGTATGCCCATTGTGTGCATACTTAGTACATTTATTATTCATCACATGCTTACATTTTGGTATGACATTTGGTTTGTTTAAATGGGACAATGTACATTCATTAACACCGATTATGCCGCTCGGTAGTAGGTAGTGGTACCATAGGACTTGACAACTCCCATTCCTGAAATCTCGGGTTTGTTTGGATTGGAAGGAATGACCGAATCCGATTACATTTCTAGGTGGACCTTAGACTTTGTGCTAGGGTTTATTCTACAGTCACAAGGCTTGGATGTATGAATTTTCACAATACCTCATAAATGTTTGTATCAGTATAGCCTGCATTTGTTCCACAAAACATAACTTTGATTTAAACCACGTTTTACTTCAATACCTTGTTTTTCTGCATTTTACATATGGTTTAGTTGATATATTTCACTTACCATACATGATATTTTTGGGTACACATTACATGATCTACTTTAAACATAAACCTTTTGTCATTGATATACACATTTAGTGGTTTACATTGGACATAGACATTTCGATATGGTTTACACATTAACACATGACAATTCATTTATACATAAACAATTTACATTGGTGGTTGGTTTGAGTAAGTGATTTGAGTAACGAGGCGTGTGTAATATGATACAAGCATGGTGGGTACGTCGCTGGTACTTCCTATGTATAAGTGTTTGTATGATATTACATGTCGTAGCGTTACTTAAATCATTTCAATATTTTGACATATTACGTTTTACACAAACAACTTATTTTCACAAGACATTGATTTACAAAACAACTTATCTTATACAAACTCATTTTACTTGGTTATTCATTTAACCTTACATTATTCTCTTATTTATACATATCATCGCTTTTTGAATGATTTACAAAACAAAACAATTTACAAGGTTCATGACTGACTTTTGTTAAACAACTTTTTCTAAATATACAAGTCATGAATCCTCTTTTCACAAATCCTATGTATCTCACAGGCATTTTTATGCTGACGTACCTATTTTCACATGTGTTTTCAAGAGCTATTGCGTAAGATGATGATCGTGACACTAGGGCGGACCTGTGCCTTAGAGACTAAAAATGAAGATAGACTAGTTTAATTATGTTATGAACTCTTTGTTTCCTGTTCAAGACAATATAACACTCTTGTTTAATAAATAAAATATAACTTTGTATGCCATGGTTGTGAAACAATAATTCTGTTACAACACTCCCCGACGCTTTCCGCCACGTTTTGTATGTTATACGTGGTCGGGGTGTGACAGAAGAGTTGGTATCAGAGCCAATGGTTATAGGGAATTAGGTTATTAGTAATGCTTTGACCTAGACTATAACCTTTCTAGGACCCTAACACAAGTTATCTTGTGTTTAGATCTTAAAACATGCACATCACCTATCCTTAGGTGATTATCAAAACAAAAACCAAATTTTTCCGAAACGATTTTTGAAAAACAATCATCTGTTTTTGGATGATTTATTACAAGGTTTTGAACCCTCTATTATAAGGTTTTGAACCCTCTGTTATATGGTTTTGAACCCCTATGAGTTTTCAAAATCTCGTCAAGGTTTTGGGTCTTAAATAATGAGAACACGTGCAAACTGGAAGGGTGAATGCCTGTACCCTGGGTTTTCTGTCTAAGGCTAGAGTGTTCGTATAAATCCACATAATAGGACCAGTCACTCTTACCTGGGAACTCTTGGGGTGAGTCTTCACTTATAGGCGAGCACGTCTTCGCGATAAATTATTTTGACCCATTTACTTTGATTAGTCACTGTGTATCGCTTGTTTGCTTTGTGTTGCGAACAAATGACCACCATCTTTGCTGTTGTCAATTTTTGTTTCATCTCATTCTTTTCATCCAATCATCTCACTCGTTTCCTTTCATGTTTTCCTCTTTTAGAATGCCTCCTCGACGCGAAAACCACATAGCGACTGCCGAACTGGCAGAAATCATTGCGCAGCAGATGGCTGCTCAATTCCCAAATCTCTTTGCTCAATGGAACCAAGCCAACAACAACAACAATGCTCCATGCAAATACAAGGATTTTAACTCGGCTAAACCACTCAAGTTTAGTGGTTCTGAAGGAGCGACTGGGCTACTTCAATGGTTCGAGAGCATTGAGAATACTTTTCGCCACGTGTAGTGTCCTGACAATCGCAAGGTCGAGTTTTCTTCGAGTGTGTTTCAGAAGAGGGCTCTCACATGGTGGAACGGGGTTATGAGAGACCGTGGTGCAGAAGCTGCTCTAGCACAAACATGGGCTGAACTTAGGGCCCTTACGATGAGGGAATTCTGTCCTCGTCATGAACAGCGAGCTTTGGAAAGAGAGTTCGATGACTTGAAACAAGATAGTGGCGAGCACAGGGTGTATACTCACACGGCTATCGAAAGATACATCGACGGCCTACCTGACTCAGTGCAAGACATCATTACTGGTAGTAACCCTGCCACACTCCGTCAGGCGATCGAGTTAGCAGCGACGTTGACTGAGTCACAGATTCGGAAGAATAAGTTACACAGGAAGGGTGACAAGGGCAAGAAACAGTCGTCTGACAAGGAAGATAGCAAGAAAGGTCAAAACAAGAATGGAAAGGATTCTAGTTCATCGAAAAGGGCAAGGAAACGTAAGGCTTCCCAAAACTATGTTGTCACTGCCCAAGCTAACCAGGCAGCTCCCAACCAACCCGCACAGCCTCCAGCGAAGAAGCCCTATTCAGGGAATGCACCTTTGTGCAATAGATGCAACAGTCACCATCAGCCGCAACATCAGTGCCGTTTCTCTAATAACTGTGTGAAGTCGGGTCATCTTGCCAATGTTTTCGGTTTGCTCAGAATCAGGCAGTTCAGAACCCGGCTCAACAAGTTGCTCAGCCTCCTACTCAGCAACAGGGTCAAGCTGCACGACCACACTACCCACCAGGTGCTTGTTATAACTGTGGGGATCGGACCCACTTCCGTAATCAATGTCCAAGATTGGTGAATGCGAATCCAGCTCAGGCTCCAGCTCGAGGTCGAGTCTTCAACATGAATGCCCAAAAGGCACAGGCGGACGATAATGTGGTGAACGATACGTTCCTTATTAATAATCAGCATGCATCTGTTCTTTTCGATTCTGGTGCTGACAAGAGTTTTGTGTCATTGTCTTTTGAGCCAATGCTTCGCGTGTCTAGAACGAAACTAGGAAAACCCTTGACAGTAGAAGTTGCTAGTAGTGAACCCATTGTTCTTGATTCTGTTCTACGCAACTGCCAGTTGAACCTTAACGACCATCTTTTTCCTATCGACCTCACGCCTATGCAACTTGGAAGCTTCGACGTTATTGTGGGTATGGATTGGTTATCCAAGCATCACGCAGAGGTAGTTTATTTCGAGAAGATCGTTCGTGTGCCGCTTTCGACAGGCGAGATCCTACAGGTTCATGGTGAGAAACCGTCTGGTGGTCTCAAGCTCATGTCTTGTTTTAAAGCTCGGAAATATCTGCGGAAGAACTATGTGGCCTTCTTAGCACATGTTACAACAGATAATGGCAAGGGTAAGTCTATTTCAGATATTCCTGTCATTCGGGATTATTATGAAGTATTCCCTGAAGATTTACCTGGTCTACCCCAGCACGCCAAGTCGAGTTCCGCATTGATCTCGTACCTGGTGCAAATCCCAATGCCAGAGCTCCATATCGTCTTGCACCATCTGAGATGCAAGAGTTGTCTAAGCAGCTTCAGGAGCTCTCTGACAAAGGTTTTATACGTCCTATCTTTTCACCCTGGGGTGCTCCCGTTCTTTTTGTCAAGAAGAAGGATGGATCCTTTAGGATGTGTATCGATCATCGTGAGCTTAACAAGCTTACCATCAAGAATCGATATCCCCTACCGCGCATAGACGATCTCTTTGATCAGTTACAGGGCGCTTCTTATTTTTCGAAGACTGATCTACGTTCTGGGTATCATCAACTTCGGGTGCATGAAGAAGATATTCCCAAGACAGCGTTCTGTACTCGTTATGGGCATTATGAATTCACAGTCATGCCATTCGGTTTGACTAATGCTCCTGCTGTTTTCATGGACTTAATGAATAGGGTCTGCAAGCCTTATTTGGATCAGTTCGTCATTGTTTTTATTGATGACATCTTGATATACTCTAAGATGCAAGCTGATCACGAGCAACATCTTCGTCTTACTCTGGAACTCCTAAAGAAAGAGCAACTATTCGCCAAATTCTCCAAGTGCGAATTCTGGCTTAAAGAAGTTCAATTTTGGGGGCAAATTGTCAACGAACGAGGTATTCATGTAGATCCATCCAAGATCAGTGCGATTAAGGATTGGGATACGCTTACTACTCCTACTGAAGTTCGTTCTTTTCTTGGTCTAGCGGGTTATTACCGCCGCTTCATGGAGAACTTCTCAAAGATTGCAGTTCATCTAACTGCTCTAACTCAGAAGAACAAGCCCTTTGATTGGGGATTCAAGCAAGAGGAAGCTTTTCAAAACTTGAAGGAGAAGCTTTGCGACGTGCCTGTTCTGACTTTGCCTGAGGGCAATGATGATTTCGTCGTTTATTGCGATGCATCTAAATTGGGTCTTGGCTGTGTTCTGATGCAAAGGAACAAATTCATAGCATATGCATCGAGGCAGTTAAAGATACATGAGAAGAACTACACAACTCATGATCTTGAGTTGGGTGTAGTTGTTTTCGCTCTAAAGATCTTTAGACACTATTTGTACGGTATAAAATGTGTGGTTTTCATGGACCACAAAAGTCTTCATCATATCTTCAATCAGAAAGAACTCGACATGAGGCAACGACGTTGGATCGAGCTTCTAAACGACTATGACTGCGAAATTCGCTACCATCCTGGTAAGGCGAATGTCGTAGCCGATGCATTGAGTCGTAAGGAACGTAGTAAGCTTCATTGTGTTCGTGTTCAATCTGTTATTCAAGCTCGATCCGATATCCAAGCACGCATTTCTCAGGCTCAACAATCTTGTGTTTCACAAGGTTTAATGGATAAGGAATTTACCTATCACATAACACCTGCTCTGGAACTGAAGGACAATGGATCGTATTACTTCATGGACCGTTTGTGGGTCCCAAGCCAAGATAACCTTCACACCTTGCTTATAGATGAAGCCCATAAGTCGCGTTATTCTGTTCATCCTGGCTCAGATAAAATGTATAAGGATCTTCGTATTTAGTATTGGTGGCCTGGTATGAAGAAAGACATTGCCTTATATGTATCAAAATGCCTTACATGTCTTAAGGTTAAGGCTGAACATCAGCGTCCTTCTAGTTAATTGGTGCAACCAGAGATCCCAGTTTGGAAATGGGAAAACATTACTATGGATCTCATTACTAAACTTCCGCGCACAAAGAAAGGTCATGATGCCATTTGGGTAGTAGTTGATCGTCTTACTAAGTCAGCGCATTTCTTGCCAATCCGTGAGGATTTTTCTGCTGACAAACTTGCTAAAATCTATGTGGATGAAATTGTAGCTCAACATGGTGTTCCTTTGAACATCATTTCTGACAGAGATGCTCATTTCACTTCTCATTTTTGGAGAACCATGCAATTTGCTATGGGGACCCAACTTAATCTGAGCACAGCTTATCATCCGCAAATGGATGGTCAATCTGAAAGAACAATCCAGACTCTGGAGGATATGCTTAGAGCTTGTGTGATTGATTTTAGTGGTAGTTGGGATTCACATCTTCCATTAATTGAATTCTCCTACAACAACAGTTATCACACCAGCATCAAAATGGCTCCTTTCGAAGCTCTCTATGGTCGAAAATGTCGTTCACCAGTCTGCTGGAATGAGATCGGCGAGGCTCAGCTTACTGGACCTGCCCTCATTTTAGAGACAACTGACAAGATTAAGAAAGTTCGTGATAACCTTCAGACAGCTAGAAGCCGTCAAAAGAGTTACGCAAATCCAAAACGCAAGCCCTTGGAATTTCAAGTCGGTGATCGAGTATTACTTAAGGTCTCACCTTGGAAAGGTGTGATCAGATTTGGAAAGAAAGGAAAACTTGCACCTAGATACGTCGGACCATTCAAGATCGTTGAAAGAATTGGAATGGTAGCCTACAGACTTGAGTTACCTCCTGAACTTGGAAATGTTCATCCAACCTTTCACATGTCCAATCTCAAGAGGTGTTTGGCTGATGAGGACCTCCACATACCACTTGACGAAATTCGTGTTGATAAAACACTGAAATTTGTCGAGAAACCTGTGGAAATCATGGAACGTGAAGTCAAGTGGCTTAAACGCAAGCGCATTCCTTTGGTCAAAGTTCGCTGGGAAGCTAAACGTGGACCCGAGTTTACTTGGGAACGCGAAGACCAAATGAAGGCAAAATATCCGCATCTTTTCCCACGAGTTTCCTCTAAATAAATTTCGGGACGAAATTTCCACAAGTAGGGGAGACAGTAACATCTGTGCTGGTAACCATTTTGAACAATTCAATTATCAATAAAACAATGTTATTTGATCCCAATGTTTGTTTGGTTGTGTTTTACATTTTTCATGTTTTGACTTTTATTCAATTTCAAACTCTATATCGCTTTCTGGAGAGTTATACGCAAACTGGTGCGTAAACGTAATCAGTTTAATGCGACAAATACTCCGGAACATTAACATATACTTAACATACCTTAAATAACCTTTAAATAACTTAGAAATAAGTTTTGAAGGCTTTGGTATGTCAAAAACAATTTAATTCGCTTACAGGGACTAAACTTGACAAACTGCGAAAGTATGCCAATTTGAACTGTAACGAACATTCCGAAATATGACCATAAGTTAAACATACCATAAATATCTTTACATAGCATAGAAATAGGCTTTGAGGGGTTCGGTGTGCTAAAATAAACTTTTGGGTCATTCAGGGACTAAAAGCGTCAAAAAGTGCACAAGTTTGCATTTTCGCGCATAACTTACGTTCTCAATACATCCGGACATCCAAAAATTTTTGTAAGCACTAAAATATTTTATTTTAGTGTTTGGCATAAGAAAAATCCATTCGTCGCGTCATTTGGATCGTTTTTCTCGCTTATGCGCATTCCGTCGTAATTAAGCAAACATCGCGATCGTACGACCAAACAAACTGACACCCGACATATTTTTGAGCATGTTTCATGTCCACAATGTTTAGGCATCATTATAGGGCCTTAAAGTTGGCTTAACGGGCCTTAAACGTGTCGGAAATGGCTTAAACACGTAATAGGGACTGAAACTGTCATTTATGAAAGTTTGTTTCTGACCAGTCAGGCCAGGCGGCCCGCGTAAAACCAGGGCTATCCATTACGTGGCCCGCGTCAGGCTCCCAGGTCAGATAAGATCAATTAATCAGCAGATTACAGCTGTTAAACTCCCAACCACACACCCACACTTGCCCTTTCAGTTCATGAGGGGCCATTTTTAGTCACCACAACATTCCAACAAGTGTACGCCTTAGATTCGATCACGGTTTCCAAGAAACGATCCTAACGGTTCGGGAAATCCTATAAATACCCACATCCCCCCAACTTCAAAACCCACTAGAATCTGATTTGAGAAGCTCTAAGTTGAAACCTTTGTTTCATACCTGAGCTACTTGAATCAAGATTAGCATTCGGGGACCCTTCGTAAGTATTCCTTCGTTCTTTTATTGCTTTTCAAGTCCGAAAGTCAAACTTTATTTGACTTTCTGCGTTGACCAGTTTATGGTCAATGTGAAGTTCGTTTGAACTTCGCAACGTGATTGTAATCACGATGGTTATAGTCCCTTGTGACTATGCCTACTGATTACCACGTTGTCTAGGGTCGTAAGGGTAAGCGATCTAATAAATCGCTTATAGCTTCGAACCCGACCCATTTGGTCGATCATTAGGATCCGACCAAATACATTAGGTGACCATAGTAGGTAGGGAATAACCTTCTGAGTTTATACCTTATGGTCGCTTCGTTTAAGTAGTTGTATGATAGGTAGTTTATATGCCTTAGGTAAATTACCAAAATACCCCTTTGATGCCAAAATTCATTATAAACATATGTGACATAACTTTTGACATCTAAACTGATTTGGCGACAATATTAGGCAGGTTAAGGCATATTCTACTTGTCATAGGACTAGTTAGGCGGTCCGAACGCGTTTCACGCGAACGACGCGTTAAAGTATGTAGGCTTTCATTTAGTATGTAGGCTTTGTTAAACCATATTACACGAGTCTCCATATTCTTTTGGTTTACGAACCCTCATTCTATCCGATCCTCCGATTTAGGTTCGGTTTATTAACATAGTTACCTATATTAGGTGCCGTTTGATTCCGTGATCTCTAGCATTGCTTGGTGGTTATCTTAGGAATTCTGAGCAATCTCAAGTGAGTACATAGACCCCTCTTTTACTGTTTTCCAAACGTTTTGGGGGTGAAACACATGTGCCTACTTGTTACTTTCATGCTTTCCTGTTTTCACATCATATACTTGCTATGTTCATTAGTACATTTATAGTACATGATTTCATTGTGTTTTATGCTATGTATGCCTATTGTGTGCGTACTTAGTACATTATTTTACATTACATTTTATGCTATGTATGCCCATTGTGTGCGTACTTAGTACATTATTTTATGTCCATTGTGTGCGTACTTAGTACATTATTTTACATTACATTTTATGCTATGTATGCCCATTGTGTGCGTACTTAGTACATTATTTTACATTACATTACATTTTATGCTATGTATGCCCATTGTGTGCGTACTTAGTACATTATTTTACATTACATTTTATGCTATGTATGCCCATTGTGTGCGTACTTAGTACATTATTTTACATTACATTTTATGCTATGTATGCCCATTGTGTGCATACTGAGTACATTTATTATTCATCACATGCTTACATTTTGGTATGACATTTGGTTTGTTTAAATGGTACAATGTACATTCATTAACACCGATCATGCCGCTCGGTAGTAGGTAGTGGTACCATAGGACTTGACAACTCCCATTCCTGAAATCTCGGGTTTGTTTGGATTGGAAGGAATGACCGAATCCGATTACATTTCTAGGTGGACCTTAGACTTTGTGCTAGGGTTTATTCTACAGTCACAAGGCTTGGATGTATGAATTTTCACAATACCGCATAAATGTTTGTATCAGTATAGCCTGCATTTGTTCCACAAAACATAACTTTGATTTAAACCACGTTTTACTTCAATACCTTGTTTTTCTGCATTTTACATATGGTTTAGTTGATATATTTCACTTACCATACATGATATTTTTGGGTACACATTACATGATCTACATTAAACATAAACATTTTGTCATTGATATACACATTTAGTGGTTTACATTGGACATAGACATTTCGATATGGTTTACACATTAACACATGACAATTCATTTATACATAAACAATTTACACTGGTGGTTGGTTTGAGTAAGTGATTTGAGTAACGAGGCGTGTGTAATATGATACAAGCATGGTGGATACGCCGCTGGTACTTCCTATATATAAGTGTTTGTATGACATTACATGTCGTAGCGTTACTTAAATCATTTCAATATTTTGACATATTACGTTTTACACAAACAACTTATTTTCACAAGACATTGATTTACAAAACAACTTATCTTATACAAACTCATTTTACTTGGTTATTCATTTAACCTTACATTATTCTCTTATTTATACATATCATCGCTTTTTGAATGATTTACAAAACAAAACAATTTACAAGGTTCATGACTGACTTTTGTTAAACAACTTTTTCTAAACTTATAAGTCATGAATCCTCTTTTCACAAATCCTATGTATCTCACAGGCATTTTTATGCTGACGTACCTATTTTCACATGTGTTTTCAGGAGCTATTGCGTAGGATGATGATCGTGACACTAGGGCGGGCCTGTGCCTTAGAGACTAAAAATGAAGATAGACTAGTTTAATTATGTTATGAACTCTTTGTTTCCTGTTTAAGACAATATAACACTCTTGTTTAATAAATAAAATATAACTTTGTATGCCATGGTTGTGAAACAATAATTCTGTTACAACACTCCCCGACGCTTTCCACCACGTTTTGTATGTTATACGTGGTCGGGGTGTGACAGCAGATTTTTGAGAGCCTTTTCTTACCAAGTTTTCTACTTCACTTCATTATACAAAATCCATTTTAAAACTTTGAGAGACATGGCCACCCTTTTTGCCCAATCAACAACCATCTAGCCATGCATATTGCATGTAAGACTATTGGACCAAAAAAGAAAGTGTCTTGGGAGGTGCGTGGGAGGGGCGGCCCACCTTATTATTTAAAAAAAAAAATTAAAATATTCTTTTTAAATAATTTAAGTCTTATTTATATTTTATAACATTTATAAAATATAACATCATATGTTATAAGACTTATACTACTTTTATTATGTTATTTAACCCAATAAATAACAAAATAAAATATTCCCTCAAAATAAATTATCCATATAATTTATTAGTTTGTCAAGTGAAATTATTTAGAGAACCAATTTTTAAATATTATAAGTGTTAATATTTATTTGTTTGATCATATCACAAATAAATATTGTAAGTGTTTGTCTAGCTTGTATTTGGGTATGACTCGACTTGGATCATAACGTACTAGCCACATCAATTTAATATGTGTCTTGGGCATACAACGTCCAATAGTATCCTGCGCACAAAGTGATTAGCAACATATAAAGTTATTACCAAACCATCATGATGGGGATCCTGGACGGTATACCTGTCATCGCTGTCAAACGTTATCACTTTATCGGTTGTGAGGGTTGTCATCTTGGTTGGCTTATCTCCTATTTCTGTCTTAGCCTCCTTTGCATGTCTTTTTGCTGCAGAATAAGAGGTTCCACAGATATCAGATCCTCCTGAAATAAAGTTAATTATCTTGGCATCTGCAGGGGTGATGTTGCTCGTTCAGGATCCTTCTCAGTATCCTGACCCTTATTCTTCTTTCTTGACAGAAGATCCTTCAGATATCCTTTGCTCAGGAGATAACTTATTTCCTTCCTCAGAGAAATGCAATCTTCCGTAACATGTCCGAAATCCTCATGGAAGGCACACCACTTGGATTTATCCTTCCAATCAACTTTTTTGTTGGTTCTTCCTAGGCCACCTCGCTTTGTCTTCTAAACCCTGCATAGCATATATTAATTCAGAGAACCAAGTAATGATTTTGCAAAAGCTTTTAGTAGAAATAGCACCACTTGCCCCACAGTGGGCGCCAAATTGTTTTGGTAAAAAATTACCTAAGTAATTTTGTGATCAAATTAGTTAGGTGAGGTAGTGTGCTAGAAGTGTTCATGAAAAATATGCTAGTTAAGTTGTTAACAAAAACAATTTCTAGGATATAGCTCAGGATATCGAGCTATATCTATAATCAAACAATGAGCAAAAAAGTATAGGGGTGACACGAGATGTACAAGGAAAGCCCTTGATCAATCTAGATCGCAGACACAAAACCATGGGAGCTGACAATCGGAGCTGCCTTGTTCTTCTTATTACTTCAAATATCAGGATACCGTGCAGGATATGATGCAGATCGACTAAGTATTACAATGAGATTCGAATACAAGTGTATGTGTTTGTGAGTGATTGCAGCTAGTAGAGAGCAAGAGTGTACGAAAAACTGTGTGTGTTCTATCTGATCCGATCATTCCTTTTTATAGTAAAATGAAATTAACAAACTAGCCTATAAAACCAGGATTCGGCGAATATTCCCTTTGTGAACGTTGTAGACCACTTCTTCCGGCTTTGATAGAACAGGTCCACTCGAACGTTATAAGCCAGCCATGTTAATCTGCATGTGAATTAATTAGTTATTACCAGGCTACTGCATCAGGATGTTACCAATTTCCTGATCCGGTATCCTGATCACAATAAAAGAAATAGAGTCAGAATATTATCCAGGATATATGAGCAGAAAACCACCCATAACAATTATGAAGAAATCTTATTGGACCATTAACAAAATAGGGTCCACAAGAATGGAAAGGTGTCACGTGACCGGTAGTATTCTCCGATCAAAATTCAGTTTCAAAGAATTGGAATGATTGAAGAAATTACAAGTTGAGAAGGCATAACCACGATTACATGATCAACCGTCATGAAATGTTTTGATACCCACCATCCAACGGTTACATTTTGAACCGCATTTCACATCACACGATCTAACGGTAATAGAGATAATCAATGATCTTTTAACCGCTATTACAAGCCACATTTCATGTCCCCTCAACTCCAATAACCCACACATCTCTACTAAAACCCTCATTATAAAACTCAACCTTAGCAGAAATTCACAAATCACTCACCTTCTTCCTCACAAAACCTTAAAACTCGAAATCCCCTGTTTTCACTCAAAATCCAAAATTCCCAAATCTCAAACCCTAACTCACAAAATCAAGCAATGGAAGAAGTAAATCTCAACATTCCAATTGTTCAACATGATGTACCATTAATTGAAGACACAGAATTTTTGCCAATGAAAGAAAACAACTTGCTGATGAATGCAGGGCATTCAGAATATGATGAAAGATGTCAACTTCTGATAGAATATCTCTTAAGATGTACAATCTCAAGAGCATTAACCAAAGGAAGAGAAGTACCAGAAAGATTATTGCAACAATTTATTCTAACTTTCAGTGAAGATGGAGAAAATCAAGTCTCTGCTCATGTTTGGGGAAATGTTTCATTAACATTAACTTATTCAAGGGTGAGAGAATGGCTCGAACTTCCAATTTTCGATAACTACATTGAAGCACCAAAAAGAGAAGATTTGATCAATTTTATCATTGAGCTTGGTTACAAAAATAAGAAAATTAACAAAATTGGAGCAGTCAGAAGAAATGAGATGCCAGCTTTCTGGCAAGTAATGATGGGAGTGCTGAACAAATGCCTCACATCAAAGATAGGAGGAGCTGATCAAGTTAGTCAAGCTATTATGTCAATCATGTATGGACTCATAACTGGGTTCAAACTTGATTATGGGATATAAATTTTCAACCTACTCAAGAGATCAATCCTTACCAAAAATGGAAGAATAACCTCAGATCTGACATATCCAAGGTTTATTTCAATCTTCATTTCTGAAACTTTTGCTGAAAGAAATATAGAGATTCCTATTTTGGAAGATGTCTGGAGTTCAAACACAATGAAACCTTGGAGTGCCAATCTTGGATGGGAATCAGACAAGGAAGTTCCTGAGTTACCAGAAAGCATGTTGTGCCTAATTACATCAGACTCTCAATACAGCTTACAACATGAAGAACTTCTTGCCAAATCAGATACACCAACAGAAGAACCTAGCAAAGAATTCTTTAACTGCTCTTCTTCACCAGAAGAAGAAGAAGAAGAAGTTGAGAAGTCCTGGACATCAGAAACAGAGTCTGTAAGAGGAGAAGAAATTCCAATGATAACAAACTCACCAGAAAATAAGACAGAACATGCTGAAAGTTATCAGAATCCTGATGCTGGAACTCATTTTGAGTTTGAAGTTCATCAAGAAACATAAGACCAACATTATGAAGAATCTCATGTTGCTGGAGGAACTCATGAAGAGGCTGAAGATCATCATTATGAAGATTCTCAAATTGCTGATACAACAAATGAAGCCACTGAAGTTTTACACCTTGATGAATCTCAAATTGCTGGTACAGACTCTCTCTTAAACACAGTTATAATTGATACTTCTTTAAAAAGAACAAACTCAGAAGATTCAATTATTGCATCTTACAAAGTAGAATATAGAAAAATTGTTGTTGATGAGGATGTTACTAGATCCATACATCTCAACTCTGAATCAGAAAATGAGGAGGAGGTTGAGATCTCAACAAATAGAGATCAGGAAACTGATCAAGGAAATCTAGTAAAAGGTAATCTGTTTACCCCAACAACTTATGGAGAATCATTCATTGATATGATTCAAGGACATAAGGAAATCCAGGATGAAAATTTGTTTTTCACCTCTTGTGGAGATGATTCTGGCACACTTAAGATTGTATCAGATTCTGGTAAAACCAAAAGTACCCCAATCATTTCTAAAACAGCTAAAAATGTGTTTACAGCTGGAATGTTAGCAGGGACATCTGTTGTTCCAAATATCCCTAAATCACCCATGACACAAGAAAATCTGGAAACAGTCTTAGAAAATGTTTACAAAGCCTGCAAAAAGAGTCTTGTAGAAGAAAAGCTTGATTTATTGCTGACAGAGATACAAGGTCAAAAGGCAGATATGAAGACCTTATCAGAATTAGTGGAAGTCATAAAGGCACAAACTGAAAGAAACACTGAAACACTGAAGTCTCTACAGAGGTAAAAAGAAAAGGCATCAGAAACCAGTGTTTCTGCATCAGAAATTCAAAGTTAATATGCCTTAAATATGTTGTGATATCAGCAGTATACCTTCCATTATGCCCAAAACGAATTTAAAATCAATTTAAGCCTCGTAGGGGTATTTTGGTCATTTTAATGATTTTAAAAGAGGATAAATAGCAATCTGAGGTTCTGGTCTAAAATGATCAGTAAAAATATTTATTTTAATAAGTTATATTGGTAAGATATCATATATATGTGAAATTTATCTTTTATGACCAAACTATGCACCGTAGGGGCATTTTGGTCATTTCACATGGGCTTTAAGGATCAAATTTGGAAATCTGAGTTCAAAACTTTTACTTACTGTTAAAGTATAAAAATTTATACATAACATCAGTAGGTAACAAACTTTTGGTGCCAAATATGGTTTTAAACCATACTATGCGCCTAATATCGCATAAAAGTCGGTATTTGACGGTATTCGGGTTAAATAAGTAAATCTGAGATTTTGAACAGCCTTTACTATTTAAAATAATTTATTTAATATATAAAATCAGTAGAAAAAGGTTTGATATGTAAAGGATGTGTAAAACTCATTTTATTAGCAAAAAGGGCATAACCGTCAATTACCGAGTCAATGCAAGAACCCTATGTTATGATCGGTTTAAAATTCAATAGAAATCTTCAAAAATCGCTAAATATTATATTACATCAGTGGCCGAAAGGTTTGGGGTCAAAATTTGGGTTTAAATAGGCTTTATGCTAATAATGTCGTTTAATTAATAAAAAGCTTTCAAATTACGATATTGAGCATAACTCCTAATTTAGACTTCAAACTGATGTCAAATTTTTAGGACATGTTTATAAATCTGTAATAAAGGTTTTTGTCCTCTCACATTTTCAAAATTCTTGTTTTAATATCAAAAGGGCATAATGGTCAACTTTTAAGCATTTAACGGAAACATGCAATGAACTAGGATTTCTATGGAACCATGTTGTATAACCTTAGAGGGTTATACTAACCTATAATATGGTCCTAAAGGAATCCTAAGGCATATCTAAAACAAGCTAAATTAGGTCAGAACTAAAAGTCAAAGCGAAAGTCTATTTTTGCTACTTCCGGTTCCGAACCGAGCTTAAACTCAGAATTGTCGGGTTGAACATGCTTAGACATGTTCTTACATTATTTACCATGTTATTTTAGTGTTAAAACATGTTCCATAACCTCTACATCATCAGTTATGAATTTATTTGCAAAAATAGCTTCTGTTGACTTTTTAATATTAAGTTTGACCCGACAATTAACTAAGCAAACGTGGTAATTAGGAGGTGCCCTTTTGAGGGTTTAATACCTACCTAATTACGATCACGTAGCCATGTTCGTTGCGAACAATGGCTTGATCGTTCAAAAGTCAACTCAGAGGAGGTTCCTAATACTCAGGATCCTCTTGAATTTGAGAGAGAGAGCCAGATTTCAAGAACGATATGCGAGTGAAATGAAGAAATCTTGGCCTATTTATAGATTTGGAGGGCTCATGGATGATAAACAAGTTTTGGGGGAGGATATCCAGATCATAACTTGTGTAAACTGGTTTTATAAATAAGTATAACCTCACATGGTTTTATAAAAAGGGTTTTGAGAGTGGAAGCCAGCAAGAAATTCAGGAAATAAAAAAAATTGTTGCTGTACATGTTTAGGCGGCCCGCGTAGGTAGCCCCTTTGGGCTTCACAACCCGCGTGGCTCGCCCAGACCAGCAAATAGTTTGGCAGCTTGGCATTTTCAGTCCCTGCATTCATTTTCAGCTTTTAAATCTCATTTTTCTATAGAAATGTCATAACGGGTCCCTGAAATTTTATATCAGATGTAACCAAGTTCAGAATTAACTTTTTGAGGTTGACAAGGATAGCCCCTCTCATTTTTACTTGATATTTAACCTTCAAAATTTTACGTAAATGACACAACATTTTCCAATTTATTATGTCGTGTTAAAACAAGGTACTAAGGCCACTTAGTAAACATTCTTAGGCATCCCGAGAGTTAGACCGAGCATAGTGAAGTCTTTGGTTTGGTTAAAAGATCTTCTTTGTTCAGCTTTTAAACTTTTATAAACTACCCGAGCAGTCCCTGAACTAGTTCTAATCCCTTTTTGACTTTCAAAAGTTACTAATTTAGTCCCTGCAAGCTTGTAAGGCCCTTTTTGACACGGTTAAGGCCCGTTAAGCCATTTTTAAGGCTCTACAATGATGCCAAAGTGTAGGGGACGAATGGTATTTTCAAGGCCCGAAAAACGATCCAAATTACGCGACGAATGAAATTTTATCATGCCAATCACTAAGATAAAAAATTTTAATGGTTACATAAATTTTTGGATGTCCGGATACATTCAAAATGTAAGATATGCGCGAAAATGCAAACTTATGCACTTTTTGACGCTTTTAGTCCCTGTTGATCAAATAAGTTTATTTTTGCGCACCAAACACCTCTAAGCCTATTTCTAAACTATGTAAAGGATATTTAGGGCATGTTTAACTTATGATCATATTCCGGAAGGTTCGATACCATTCGAATCGGTATACTTTTGCAGTTTGACGCAAATAGTCCTTTAATTGCACAAAGTAGCACGAAATGTCATTTAATGATATCCAAGCCTTCCATGGCCCATAATGGGTGTTCCTAAGCATGTTTTTAAATATTACTACGCTCCCGTTTGCTTAAATGGTCATCAAAAGGCATAGATTCAAAAGTTTACGCTTTTGGTCCCTCTAATGCGCAAACTTGCGCATATCATCGTTTAATAGCATCGAAGCCTTATCTAATCCATATTAGGCATTCTCGAGAGTATTATTAAACATCACGATGTTTTGGGTTCGTTAAAAGGTCATTCAGAGGTATAATTAAACATATTGACGCTTTTAACCCCTCAAACTTACAAAGTTGCGCTTAACGTCACTTATAGGCATAAAAGCCTTAGATGGACAATATTTGGCATTCCCGAGAGTATAATCAAACATCATGAAGCTCCTGGTTTGTTAAAAGGTCCCTCAGAGGTAAGAATTATCATGTTGACACTTTTAACCCTTCATCGCGCAAACTTTTAATTAATTACGCAAACGGCTACTTGCGAACAACAAATGGCTCATTTGTGAATATGATTACCGTGTAATGTTATTTAGAGGCTTATAATAAACATGTTAACATTTTTCAGTCCTTCAATAATCAAATTTTTTTGATTTTTCGCAAAATTAGTCTCTCAAATTCAACGTTTGGCTTTATTAGGGTTTATTACACGTGTCAATACATCATTGGACGTGATTTTACGAGGTGGTACATCCTCACCCCCTTAAAAGAAATCTCAACCTCGAGATTTTCTAAAATAATGGAAGTGCTTTCTGACGTATTACGGAATTAACCTCCAAAACATATTTGGGGCCTCTCCAAGCACCCAATGTGACCCTTATAATAGGTACATGTATCCTTTTGGATCTTCTTAACCTGTCGATCCCCAATCGATATGGGTTCCTCATCAAATCATAAATCTGCATATCACTATGTGATAATGCTTCTCGACATATTGACGAACATATCCTTAAATCACTAGTGTGGGACACATTGATTTCCATCAAGCTCCTCAAGTAAGTTTTAGCTTATAGGCTACCAATCTTGATATATTCTATTTCCTCGAATGATTCTATATATCAGAGCTTAACCAGTCTGATAAATTAAAAAAAATTCAGCACACCCCTTTTAGGGTGATACCTTCAATTTGAACCTTTTTCTTTATTAAGGACTTAAGAGGGTTGCGACTTTCATTGATCATGGATTTTTCTGCCGATTACTGGCAGCTTCCAAAAGATCATAAATTTATATGATCTTATCCGTCATTCCCCGGGTAACTTCCAAATCCTATTGATTTGACTCACCAAAGTCCTATCCATCAAACAGACGTTTGTCATTCCGTTTATACAAGGTCTCCAAAGGAGCAGTCCTTGATACTTGTATAACAACCATTTGTTATAGGAGAGCTTATTTAAGGTGAGTTAGTCATTCCAACTACCACTTAAACCAATCTTAAAGAATAGCTAATCCTTATAGTTAGTCGAACAAGTCGACGATCCTGGGCAGCTGTTGGCGATTCTTAATTGTTGCCTAAATAGGGTTGCGGTAACCAATTCATAAGCATAACGAACCGTCTTTCTGAAAATAATAATGTCGGAGCTCTTAAAATGAAGCTTTATCTTGAAACTCATTTAATATTGGTACTAACCGGTATGGAGCTTTTACAGTAATGTAGCCCTAAGTGGGATGTTATCCTTAACTCTACTAGTCTCTCAGGAGATAACCAGAGTGGTTCCTCGGAGAAGATAACCAGGATACACCGAGATTACCGAGGTATTTCTAAATCTCAGGCTTCAGTTCATCTATCGATACACGTGTCAGATAAATGACACATTTACTTTACGAATGCAAGGATGACTTAATTAGCGACACTTGCTTGAACATTTCTAGATTGGATATCTTCTTTAAATACCATTAGCCAACTCTAGTACTATATGACCATCGGGATATCTCAGTGGTTCCATGCATTAAACCTCCATACTGATCAGGCATGGAAGCAATCTATGGAACACACTAGGATACGCCAATCCTCATATGGCTCTTTTATCAAGCATAGTCTAGCATTCGCAGTTGATAGAAATCAATGAGATAACAAGATAAGTAACATAGATTGTCGTACTCGATATGGAGAAAGAGTACTTTAGACTTTTATGAATGAAGATTATTTGATGAAAATAGAAGGAAATGTCTCTATGATTTTCTTCGGCAAGTTTTACCTCAGGCTTAATATCCGGAGTTCTTATGGGATAATTCTAAAAGTTTGCTAAGCTTATGGTCTATGAAAGACTCAATAGCACCGGAATCCAAACATGATTCTTAGTAATACCATCATAATAAGGGATGTACCTAGTGTCATTTTTGATATGAAATGTCTCAATAGCGCCTCTATTCTTAGTCTCTCAATAATTAGCTATACTCTCTTTGACAGTTTTAGAGCAGTCTCAGCTTTGACCGGTTTACTTCTTAACCTATAAAATGTAAGTGGCTGGGGTAGATCCATAATGGATTTATAAGAAGCAAGCTTTTAATATGCCTTCTTATTTCCGATGCTAAACCACCAATATATAATGCATTATGCTTGGATTTTGGATGAACAGAATAGGACAGTATTCCAGACAATAAATTATAGTCTGTAATATACTGTCGACAGTCAAGATCCTTCATGGTGAAAGTCGAAAATTCCTATTCCATCATTTCTATTCCGTGTCGCAGACAACCGGTTTTTTTCTAATGAGTCCATAAACTTGGACCATACTATATTGTATGAGGGTATCTTTCCTGTGGACTTTATTAACGTCCTCACCAATTAAGGGCATCGCCCTCGAACGACAGTGATACATATCTCACCATGTCTTTCTCAGCACAATCGTTGATGTCCATAATGGTTTTCATTTTATTCAACAACTTTACGAAATCAATGGTTCCCTTTTCGCCATTGAAGTCTCTTGACTTGCAAGCGACAAAGTACTTTTAAGTACATCCTTTAGAGGAACGGGGCTCCTCGCTATATGTCATCTTATTCGGTTTGTCCTTCGCATTCGAAGTGTGAGCGAAACTCTTCTCATGAGCAGGGAAATGTGATTTAGAGCAAGTAGCATTCGGCTTTTTGAACCTTTTCATGACCTTTCTCATAGCCTTCATGACAGCTGCGTCAGTCACAGTTTGGAGATTAACTCCATTAACCTTGAGGTTTACCTTTGTTGCATCATTAGTATTGCGACGGTTATGTGTCTCATTCAAGTTTGCCATACTTGAAGCTTGGCACTAAACACCAAAATTAAACAATTGCTTAATTGCATTTCTATAGCTAGTCATCGTCCTTACGACCAACATACATTAGCCATGGTATCCTTAAACCATACCGGCTAATAGGGCAAGAACATTCCTAATGAATGTCATTTGAATGTATATCAATATATATAGCCTAGGTCGCAAAAGGTCCATCAATGGCAATTAAGGTTTGGACCGAGTCCATTACCCTTTTGACAGGAGGTTACAAGGTCACAACTGTCTTTGTCATATTGACGATTTTAGATAGCTCGAAGGCTTGCCACAATGGCTTTTACAATATGAAGCATGAGTCCGTCATGAAGGAAATAATAATCATATGGAACGAAGGCCTTGTCACAAAGGACATTAAAAGATATGGCAATAAAAAGCCTGTCATGGAGGACATTAATTTATAAACCACAATCTTACTTGATCAGGGGCTTTAAGATTTGAACCTAGTTCTTCACCGTTGGACAGGGAGTCATAGACTACAACTGTCATCGTCTTGAAAGACGATTCATTTCGGCACATAGGCAAATCATAGGACATCACTAATGGATGTTTACATATATATACATATATGTATATATATATAATTATCACAATTGAGTATATCAGTCATGATCTTATCGATCTTATAAACTATAAGGCTTGGGCATTGCCCATCACCTTTGACAGTGAACCATAACGGTCACACTTGTCAATGTCTCTAATGGACAATATAGTATATAGTATATAGTCCGTAGGCGGCATAAACTTCTAATGGTGACTCAGGATAACACCACCAAGGGTAATACAATAACCACACTTATATATAGGAAGTACCAGCGGCATATCCACCATGTGTTTATTATATTACTCTAATTTCGTTATCTAATCACCAAAAATCTATGCATAAACTATAACCATCGGGTCGTATGTATTTCTTAAAATCTTACTATGAAGATAGGAAGGCCTCAGCCTGAACTTCAAACATCCTATAAAATAATACGATCATCGTATCATCTGATATTAGTCATGATCGCACTGATCATATAGACTATTAGGCTTCAGCATAGCTCACCACCTTAGACAAGGAATCATAAAGATCACAATGTCAATGTCTTAAATGGACAATATGTTATAGCCCATAGGCAAAACATCACTAGGATGTTATATAAGATGATCATCTTTTTAGATGATTTTAGTCATGATCGCATTGATCATATAGACTATTACGCTTGGACATAGTCCAATATTTTTTTTAGACAGGGTCATAGACCACTACCGTCGTTGTCTTTGTTAGACAACAAGTTTAGCGCGTAGGCACTCCATCACTAATGGATGTTTACATTTTGATCATCACATTGATGATACTTGCCAAGATCAAATTCGATCCTATAGGCTTTAAGGCTTGGACATAGTCCAAAATACCTCGACGGCTGGTGTGGTTTCTCAAGTCACACTGCCAGGAATGTTAACATATTCTTAGATGTCAACAAGGATTAATTTGTCTTAATGGTTACACAACATTACCATGATCGCATTGATCATATAGACTGGGAGGCTTGAACATAGTTCGCCACCTTTGGATAGGAGGGGTAACTCCTTTAACTATCATAATAAAAGGAATAATTATCCTTAACTACCTAAAGTTTTGGCCAATTAATGTGGACTTGCCACTTGGCAGGGGTAAACCATTAAGAAGTTCTTTTGAAATTGTCTAGCTGATCGATAAAGTTCGAATAAAATTCATACTAATGATTGATAAAGGACGATATGAGTACCTATAAAAAATTTTCAAAACTCCTAATAAATCATTAGGAAATTTACCATAGTGCCTCAAACAGGACTTTTAATATAATATTTGTCCATAGAGGACTAAAAAGGAAATTTACAAGTCCGTATAGGGACTATAAAAATATCATATGTCCGTATGGGGACTATATTAAAATAGTTTGCCCATGAAAGGACTATAATGAACTATCAGGTCTACAAAGGTTATGATGAAATATCATGTCCACTAAGGGACTATAATGAAATCTCATGTCCACGTAAGGAATATAATAGGGTATAATGTCCATGAAAGGACTATTTGAAGTATAATGTCCTCGAAGGGACTATTATTAAAAGATAATATCCTCAAAGAGATTTTCATTAGGTAGACGTGTATATTTATGGAGTCTTATCAAAAAAGGTAAGTCCACAAAGACTTTGATGAATTAATATGTCCACGAAGGACTACAATAATTAAATGCCCAAACAGAGACTTAAATGAAAAGAAGTATGATGGAAGGAAGGTCTTCTAATGTCTTCTTTCCTTTAGTCTGATTGTTTCTTCATCTTTATTTGTCGTACGCAGTAGCGACTCTGAAGATTTTAGTGAATAAATAATATTTCAAATCAGGACCCATTGCAGAAGTAGAATCCAAGGATTCAATGATTAAAGGAATGACATGGATTACAGATTAGGTTTTGACTAGTATAGTCTAAGTTTTAAATTTGAAAACTCGGAGGTAAGAAATAGGGTTTAATGACACCCACATGTATCACCTTCAATATGGGAGCCTCAGGGACCTTCTAGGATGGACTCCGTAGTCTGGATAAGGGTTTAAACAAGTTTGGTTTTTGGGAATAGATTCATAAAGGTCTTTCCTCCAACTGGTTTTACGCTTATCCTAGCCGTGGTACGAAGCTTGGCATTTCTAGGCTTCGGATGTGGAGAATTTCCATCGACTGCTTCCTTGCCTGGCAATATTTTCAAAATACATAAAATCAAAAGCAATGTTTACTTAATAGGGATGAGAGCATTCCTATGTTAAGTCTAGACTCAGAAGGTCGAAAGAATGTGCTACTGTGTCATTTGAGATTAAACACTAAGGGCTAGTGTTGTCACACCCCGACCACGTAGAACATACAAAACGTGGCGGAAATGTCGGGGAGTGTTGTAACAGAATTAATTGTTTCAAATCCATGGTAATTGAAGTTTCGTTTTATTGATTAAAAGTGTTACAATGTCTTAACAAACAAGAAATACAACATATTTAACTAGTCTTGTATCTTTTATTGTCACTAAAGCCCAAGTCTGCCTATGTGTATCTTGATCATCTTATGTAACAGCTCCTGAAAAACACATGTGAAAATAGGTACGTCAGCATAAAAATGCCTGTGAGATACATAGGTTTTGTGAAAATAGGATTCATGACTTATGTTTGAGAAAATGTTTAGTCATGAACCTTGTTATTTGCTTTGTTTTGTAAATCATTTGAAAATCGATAAGATCAGATGATAAGTATAAATAAATGTAAGGTTAAATGAATAACCAAGTAAAATATGTTTGCATAAGATAAGATGTTTATAAATCAATGTCTTGTGAAAAGTATGTTATTTGTATAAAATGTTCTATGTCTCAAACTGAAATGATTCAAATAACGCTACGATATGTAATACCATACAAACACTTATATATAGGAAGTACCAGCGGCGTATCCACCATGCTTGTATCATATTACACACGCATCGTTACTTAATCACTTAATCAAACCAAACCAAACCAAACAATGTAAAATGTTCATGTCAAGATGTAAATCATGTCAAAATGTCTATGTCAAATATCCATGTCAAATGTCTATGTCAAATATCCATGTCAAATGTCTATGTCAAATATCCATGTCAAATGTCTATGTCAAATATCCATGTCAAATGTCTATGTCAAATATCCATGTCAAATGTCTATGTCAAATATCCATGTCAAATGTCTATGTCAAATATCCATGTCAAATGTCATGTATGGCAAGTGAAATGTCTCAACTAAACCATATGCACAAAAACAAAGTATTGAAGTAAAACTTGGTTTAAATCAAAGCTATGTTTTGTGTAAATGCATGATCAAATGTCAATCATGTTAAAATGTCTATGTCGAAATGTCTATGTCAAAATGTCTATGTCAAAATGTCATGTAAAACGATGTACTAAGTAATGCACACAATGGCAATACATAGCATGAAATGTAATGAAATCATGTACTATAATGTACTAACGAACATAGCAGTATATGATGCGAAAACAGGAAAGCATGAAAGTAACAAGTAGGCACATGTGTTTCACCCCAAAACAGTTTGGAAAATAGTAAAAGAGGGGTCTATATACTCACTTGAGATTGCTCAGTTGTCTAAAGATAACCACCAAGCAGTGCTAGAGATCTCGGAATCAAACGGCACCTAATATAGGTAACTACATTTATAAACCGGACCTAAATCGGAAGACTGGGTAGCATGAGGGTTTGTAAACCAAATGAGTGTAGGAACTCATGTGATATGGTTAATCAAAGCCTACATACTAAATGAAACCTAACATAACTGCCTACGACCCATTACGACCCGTTTAGGTAGCTTATCCTACTTTAACGCGTCGTTCGCGTGAAACGCGTTCGGATCGCCTAACTAGTCCTATGACAAGTGTTATATGCCTAAACATGTTACAAAATCAGTTATGTGACAAAAGTTTAGGTTACATATGCTTAATTACCAATTATACATGAAAAGGGTATTCTGGTAATTTACCTAAGGCATATAAACTACCTATCATACAACTACTTAAACGATGTGACCATAGGGTATAACCTCGGAAGGTTATGCCCTATACTAGGGTCACCTAATGTATTTGGTCGGATCCTAATGATCGACCAAACTGGGTCGGGTTCGAAGGTATAAGCGATTTATCAGATCGCTTACCTTACGACCCTAGACAACGTGGTAATCAGTAGGCATAGTCACTAGGGACTATAACCATCGTGATCACGCTCACGTTATGAAGTTCAAACGAACTTCGCATCGACCATAAACTGGTCAATGCAGAAAGTCAAACAAAGTTTGACTTTCGGACTCGAAAGCGATAAAAGAACGAAAGAATACTTACGAAGGGTCCCCGAATGCTAATCTAGATCAAAATAACTCAGGTATGAAACAATGGTTTCAACTTAGAGTCTTTTTAATCAGATTCTAGTGGTTTTTGGCTATAGAATGGGTTGGGTATTTATAGTATTCGGAGAACCGTTAAGATCGTTTGTCGAATATCGTGCCTAAATCTTGTGCGTACATTTGTCAAAATGTTATGGTTACTGAAAATGATCCTTAATGTGCTGAAAGGTCAAGTGTGGATTTGTGGTTGAGGATTAAACAGTTGGTAATCTGCTGACTGTTTAATCTGATCTGATCTGCAACAGGCTAGCGCACCGCTACACTAAAAGTGTAGCGCACCGCTAGGCCATAGTTTGGCAGATTTACACTTTTGGTCCGTGTCCTGCGTTCAGCCCATTTTCGACACGTTTAAGGCCCGTTAACCCCATTTCAAAGCTCTAAAATGAAGTTAAAGCATAGGGAACTTAAAATGTGTTTAAAAATATCTCGGATGTCGGTTCGTTTAGCCGTACGAACGCGAAGTTCGCTTAATTACGACGTAATGCGCATAAGCGCGAAAAACGAACCAAATGACGCGACGAATGGATTTTTCTTATGGCGAACACTAAAATAAAATATTTTAGTGCTTACATAAATTTTTGGATGTCCGGATGTATTCAGAACGTAAGTTATGCGCGAAAATGCAAACTTGTGCACTTTTTGACACTTTTAGTCCCTGAATGACACAAAAGTTTATTTTAGCACACCGAACACCTCAGAGCCTATTTCTAAGCTATGTAAAGGATATTTATGGTATGTTTAACTTATGGTCATGTTCCGGAATATCTATTACAGTTCAAATTGGCATACTTTCGCAGTTTGTCAACTTTAGTCCCTATAAGCGATTAAACTTTGATTTCACCACACCAAACCTTTCAAAACTTATATCTAAGTTATGTAAAGGTAATTTAAGGTATGTTAAGCCTATTTCACTATTCCGGAGTGTTCTTTGGATTAAACTGGTTATATCTACTCATCAGAGCGCGTATAACCCTCCAGAAAGCGATTTAAAGCTTGAAATCGAACAAGAATTGATATGTGTAAACGATACACATATTTTTACAAATCCCAAGTATGAAATACTATATTTCATTGGTTTGGAATTTGTTTGATGGTTGGAGTGGCACAGGTGTTACAAGTGTTTAATTCACTCAAACGTTAGCTCTGATACCAACCTGTCACACCCCGATATTTCCACGTATTACCGGTGGGCCCGGTTGGGAGTATCGTGACATAGTTGATATCAACATATTTAATCATAGTTCAATGCACATCGGAAGTCTAAAGTAAATATATTACAATCCGAAATGAAAGTAACATAAGTATTACAAACGGAATGTAAAAAGATCCACATGTGGATCTTAAAATAGAAAGATAAACACTGTTCAATAGACTTTTGACGTCTAGAACTTGCAAGATTCCCTATTAACGCCCTGAGCTCCCAGCCAATTACGTACAGTACCTGTCACTTAATCTTTTTGGAAAATACGTCAGTTTACACTGGTAAATACAATTAACTGACTCTTTTAAAAATATTTAAGAAAATTGATTTTAATGCGCAAGGCACAAAACATCTTTTATAACTTGGGATAATTATTTAAAAATTAAAGAATTACATGTTTATCATACGTTCAGTAGCCCGGGCTGAAAACCGGGTTAAAGATTAATAGACACACCACATAATATAATCCCGCGGTGAGTTATTCTCGAACAGGCGGTTATATCTTTTTATATACGCACCGGCAGGTGTATGCCTACACCCCGTGCTTAAGTCGTGGCCATTTCAATGAATGAGCCGAGGATATCCAGGACACGGTCATTAACCCCCCAAAGGCTTTAAACAAACAAAACAGAATAAACGGGTTATCTCAATTATTAACCTCCATATGATTAAATATTCAATACCCAACCAAGCGGTATTTTATATACCGTACCCCAAGCTCGTATAAGGGAAAATAAGTTAAAAGTATTTACCTGAGCTAAAACGTAATTTTATTCTCAGCCGTATATTCAAATCAGCAAGCACAAGTACCTCTACTGGGGCTCTCAATCTAGAACGAAGGTTTTATTAACCTATTAGATTCATAACGGGTCTTATTTAAGTTGAAACTTAGACCGGTTAGTTTTAAGGAAAGGTTTACGGTTGAAAACACAAGATTAAGAGAAGACCAGATTTGAATGTGATTTAGACCCGACAAGTATGGATACTTTTATAATATGGGTAAACTAAACACATTCTGAATTTTTAAATGAAAATGATAAGGTTGAACCCTTTTCGGTTAATTTATGCAAACTAGTTACATAAACCGTACCGAATGCGAAAAATGCATAACGGGTAGCCAGATGAGTCATGAACATGTTTCACAAGTTAATATGCCTTAAATATGTTGTGATATTAGTAGGATACCTTCCATTATGCCCAATACGAATTTAAAATCAATTTAAGCCCCGTAGGGGTATTTTGGTCATTTTAATGATTTTAAAATAGGTTAAATAGCAATCTGAGGTTCTGGTCTAAAATGATTAGTAAGAATATTTATTTTAATAAGTTATATAGGTAAGATATCATATATATGTGAAATTTATCTTTTATGACCAAACTATGCATCGTAGGGGCATTTTGGTCATTTCACATAGGCTTTAAGGGTCAAATTTGGAAATCTGAGTTCAAAAATTTTACTTACTGTTAAAGTATAAAAATTTATTCATAACATCAGTAGGTAACAAGCATTAGGTGCCAAATATAGTTTTAAACCATACTGTGCGCCTAATATCGCATAAAAGTCGGTATTTGACGGTATTCGGGTTAAATAAATAAATTTGAGATTTTGAACAGCCTTTACTATTTAAAATAATTTATTTAATATATAAAATCAGTAGAAAAAGGTTTGATATGTAAAGGATGTGTAAAACTCATTTTATTAGCAAAAAGGGCATAACCGTCAATTATCGAGTCAATGCAAGAACCCTATGTTATGATCGGTTTAAAATTCAATAAAATCCTTCAAAAATCCCTAAATTGTATTACATCAGTGGGCGAAAGGTTTGGTGTCAAAATTTGGGTTTAAATTGGCTTTATGCTAATAATGTCGTTTTAATTAATAAAAAGCTTTCAAATTACGATATTGAGCATAACTGATAATTTAGACCTCAAACTGATGTCAAATTTTTAGGACATGTTTATAAATCAGTAATAAAGATTTTTTGTACTCTCACATTTTCAAAATTCTTGTTTTAATATCAAAAGGGCATAATGGTCAACTTTTAAGCATTTAACAGAAACATGCAATGAACTAGGATTTCTATGGAACCATGTTGTATAACCTCAGAGGGTTATACTAACCTATACTATGGTCCTAAAGGAATCTTAAGGCATATCTAAAACAAGCTAAATTTGGTCAGAACTGAAAGTCAAAGCGAAAGTCTATTTTTGCGACTTTCGGTTCCGAACCGAGCCTAAACTCAGAATTGTCGGGTTGAACATGCTTAGACATGTTCTTACATTATTTACCAAGTTATTTTAGTGTTAAAACATGTTCCATAACCTCTCCATCATCAGTTATGAATTTATTTGCAAAAATAGCTTCTGTTGACTTTTTAATATTAAGTTTGACCCGGCAATTAACTAAGCAAACATGATAATTAGGAAGTGCCCTTTTGAGGGTTTAATACCTACCTAATTACGATCACGTAGCCATGTTCATTGCGAACAATGGCTTGATCGTTCAAAAGTATAAGCGTTTATCGTAAACGCTACACTTTTCGGTTCTTTAAGCCAAATAATATTAACATGTCACGAAAGGACACTTACGAAGGGTCCAATGGACTGAAATCAACTCAGAAGAGGTTCCCTAATACCCAGGATCCTCTTAAATTTGAGAGAGAGCCAGATTTCAAGAATGATATGCAAGTGAAATGAAGAAATCTTGGCCTATTTATAGATTTGGAGGGCTCATGGATGATCATAACATGTGTAAACTGGTTTTATAAATCAGTATAACCTCACATGGTTTTATAAAAATGGTTTTGAGAGTGGAAGTCAGCAAGAAATTCAAGAAATAAAAAAATTGTTGTTGTACATGTTTAGGCGGCCCGCGTAGGCAGCCCCTTTGGGCTTCGTGGCCCGCGTGGCTTGCCCAGACCAGCAAACAGTTTGGCAGTTTGCCATTTTCGGTCCCTGCATTCATTTTCAGCTTTTAAATCTCATTTTCCTATAGAAATGTTATAACTAGTCCCTGAAATTTTATATCAGATGTAACCAAGTTCAGAATTAACTTTTTGAGGTTGACAAGGACAGCCCCTCTCATTTTTACTTGATATTTAACCTTCAAACTTTTACGTAAATGACACAACATTTTCCAATTTATTATGTCGTGTTAAAACAAGGTACTAGGGCCACTTAGTAAACATTCTTAGGCATCCCGAGAGTTAGTCCAAGCATAGTGAAGTCTTTGGCTTGGTTAAAAGATCCTCTTTGTTCAGCTTTTAAACTTTTATAAACTACCAAAATAGTCCCTGAACTAGTTCTAATCCCTTTTTGACTTTCAAAAGTTACTACTTTAGTCCCTGCAAGCTTGTAAGGCCCTTTTTGACACGGTTAAGGCCCGTTAAGCCATTTTCAAGGCTCTACAATGATGCCAAAGTGTAGGGGACATGAAACATGCTCAAAAATATGCCGGATGTCGGTTGTTTGGCCGTACGGTCATGTTGTTCGACTAATTACGACGAAACACGAACGGACGCGAAAAACGATCCAAATTACACGAAGAATGGAATTTAATCATGCCAATCACTAAAATAAAATATTTTAATGGTTACATAAATATTTGGATGTCCGGATATATTCAGAACGTAAGATATGCGCGAAAATGCAAACTTATACACTTTTTGACGCTTTTAGTCCCTGTTGATCAAATAAGTTTATTTTTGCGCACCAAACACCTCTAAGCCTATTTCTAAGCTATGTAAAGGATATTTAGGGCATGTTTAACTTATGATCATATTCCGAAAGGTTCGATGCCATACGAATCGGTATACTTTTGCAGTTTGACGCAAATAGTCCTTTAATTGCACAAAGTAGCGCGAAATGTCGTTTAATGATATCCAAGCCTTCCATGGCCCATAATAGGTGTTCCTAAGCATGTGTTTAAATATTACTATGCTCCCGTTTGCTTAAATGGTCACCAAAAGGCGTAGATTCAAAAGTTCATGCTTTTGGTCCCTCTAATGAGTAAACTTGCGCATATCATCGTTTAATAGCATCGAAGCCTTATCTAATCCATATTAGGAATTCTTGAGAGTATTATTAAACATCACGATGTTTCAGGTTCGTTAAAAGGTCATTCAGAGGTATAATTAAACATATTGACGCTTTTAACCCCTTAAACTTGCAAAGTTGCGCGTAACGTCACTTATAGGCATAAAAGCCTTAGATGGCCAATATTTGGCATTCCCGAGAGTATAATCAAACATCATGAAGCTCTCGGTTTGTTAAAAGGTCACTCAGAGGTAAGAATTAACATGTTGACACTTTTAACTCTTCATCGCGCAAACTTTCAATTAATTACGCAAACGGCTACTCGCGATCAACAAATGGCTCATTTGTGAATATGATTACCGTGTAACGTTATTCAGAGGCTTATAATAAGCATGTTAACATTTCCAGTCCTTCTATAATCAAAATTTTTTTATTTTTCGCAAAATTAGTCCCTCAAATTCAAAGTTTGACTTTATTAGGGTTTATTACACGTGTCAATACATCATTGGACGTGAATTTACGAGGTGTTATAGTATGTCATCATCATGCACTTGAAACTTCCTTTTTCTGGTGTGAACCTTTGTAGGAGAAGGGATTTTTGTTTGGGATTTTGGAACAGGAATGGTTATAGCTTAGGAAGGAATGTTGGAAGTGGTGGATGGCTGATTAACAACTCTTGAGACAACTGGTGTCTCAGCCACTGTTGTCATAACAACTGTTGAAGTGTCAACAATTGTCTTCTGCTTTTTGGCAGGTGGTTTTTGTGGAGAAGGTGTAGTTTTGGGTGTGTTAGTGGTTGGTTTTTCTGAACCATCAGCGGTTTTGAGACCAGCAGTGGTTGGCTTTTTGGGTGTTTGTTTTTGTGGTTCTAGTTTAGAGAATTTGGCAAGTGGTGGTTTGTTATGTTTAAAGGATTTCTTCCTCGTGGAAGTGCCAACATTCTGAGTTTTCATTTCCCATTCTTTTCTAGCATCCTGTTCTTTCTTCCACTCCCTTTCCTTGGTCTCTTTTTTATTCTGAGCAGTCTTTTTGTTTGTCTCCACTTCATCTGCTAGAATATTAACGGTTTCATCAAATCCCTTTTTCTTTTCTTTAACAGGTCTTTCAGTAGTGGTTTCAAAAGACTGCTTTTCAGTTTCTGGCTTTTGATTTGACTTTTGCTTTGGAGTAGGTCTTCCAAACTTCTTCATGTTATGTTTTTCCCCCTTTTTGGCATCATCATCGTAATCATCATCAGCTTTGTAGATGGATGCAGGGGCAGTGCCAGTAATTCTAACCAAGGTCTCTCTGATGTCAGCTTGAGTATCCTTGTATCTAGCATCAACCATATTTCTGAGTAATGCCATTTGATGGTTGTGCTGAGTTTCTGCCAATTCCCTTTGAACTGTAAGAATTGGCTGAACTGCATTCCATAGCTCTTGGGAATATTGTTGTGGAGTGGGTTGACTTTTGGAAGCTGTAACCAGAAACTTAACGGATTCATTCATTTGTGTAACAATTGTTTCCATAGTAGAAAGCCTCTCTGTCAAATATTGATATCTTAAACCATCACCCAAGTTAATGGGATCATCTGATTTCCCACCAGCAGTGGTTGTATCAGCAGTTGGACCAGGAGGAGGCTCTAATGGTTCATCCATTGATGCTCCTTTTTCTTGGTACTGGGGACTTCTTTCTTTAGCAGTGGTTACCATAGTAATCTCACCAGTGGTTAACTTGAACACACCAGTGGATACCTTGGTCCCCAAAGAAGAAATTGCCTTCAAGGGAGTCTCACTAATGAAACTACTGTCCAGGTGTAGATCAGTGGATCAAACACCTGTAGTAGCTGCTCCACTTGAACTGCTAACAGGAATTTCATGAAACTCCTATGGCGTAACCTCCTCAACTATTTGTGGGATAACTAATTGAGGTATTTCAGACACAATCATTGTTGTGGTTGTACTCTCAGTAATGTGTTGGTGAGAGGGGTTGTTTTGTGTCTAAAGCTCAATGGCATCAAACAGAGGTATGATGGATGGTGGTAATGAGGGGATAGGAGTTGAAAGAGAGTTTGCCCAGGGAGAAGGGCTGTTAAACATATCCTCAAGTGAGGTATATGCTTCATTTTGTGGTGTCCTTGTGCTTACAACCTGTTCCTTTTGTGAGGAAGTAGGAGGAGTTAAGGCTTTGGGTGGAGATCTGTCCAACTATTGTGAGGAAGTAGCAATAGTGGTTATTGGTAACTTTTGTGTTGTCACTGGATTAGCTTCTGGGATCTCATCTTCCAGAAGGTCCTTTTTAGAGGGTTTGGTGGGCTTTTTGGATATTTTCTTTTTGGCCTTTTTAGGAAGTATTGGTGGGGCTTGCACAACAGTGGTTGTGCTGCTGTGTTCACCAGGAGCAGTGGGCCCAACAGCATAAACCTGAGTAGCAGATGTGGACTCATCCAAATTTTGCTCAGGCTCCCCTGTTTGTGTTTTGGAAGGTTTTGACTCTGACATTCTTGTAAATGTTTCAGCAGAAAGACTGTTTATTTGAAAAGAAGCGCCTTGGACAAGCACTTGTGCATTGTCTTTTGGTACTTTCTGCTGCAAATAGTAGCTCAAAAACCTTGGAAACAACAAAAATGGTTTCTTCTTTTCTTTGATATTATTTACATTTTTAACCAAATCATTGAAAATCTCTTAGGAGTAATTGAAATCAACTTCTGCCATTATAGCATATCCCAAGTATTCATTGAAAGCTGTTGTTTTATTTGTAACACAGATGAGCAGGGTATGAAATAAAAACTTCATGGGAGGTGGGAAATCTCCTTTTTCCAAAGTGGCTTTTGTCATTTGTCCCACATACCCTCTTTCGATCAAATCAGTTTGATATTCATCTTTAGGAAAATAATTTTTACCTGTGAGATCGTTCATCTCAAAAACTTCAGATATGGATTGTGGTGTAATGGAAACCAGAATTTCTCCTACTTTTGATGTAATAGCCCAAGGCTTTTTGTTTTGAACTTCCACTTTTGCATTTTCCAGAAATCTCGTAGGGTTTCTTGGTAGATGGGTGCATTGCAGGTCAACAAAGTTTTATACTTTGAAGATGAGAGAGCATCGATGATTGAGTGGAAATCTTTGTTTTTACTTGTTTTCTCAAGTGTGCAAAGATAGTTGTGTGGGTTTTTGAGAGCTAGAGCCATGATGATTTTGAGAAATTTGCGAATGGACGAAGAAGATGAAAGAAAGATGAAAACCGATTTTGAAAGAATTTTGAATTTGATACGGAAGTTGTTGGACCCAGTATGGCCTTAAAACAACTTCTTTTCACGTAATATGGCAAGTGATTTCAGTAGATGTGAAAAATATGTGCGGAAATGGAAATCAGACTTTCAAGAAACAAGACCTACAGAATTATCAAGTTTATATCACTTTGAAAGAAAATGGTTTACAAGGTGATTGTAAGATTATTATCTAGTACAAATGAATCTTGAATTCTGTGGGTGAGAGGGCAATGGAGTTTTGATGTATGTATGAATGATAAGCTTCAAACTCACTTTGCTTCTCCTGGTTGAGCCTTCTATTTATAGATGGCTGGGTGCATGAATAAACAATAGTTTATTCATGCAATAAGTCCTGCAAAAAAGTGGCCAATTGACATATTCATTGAATCCAACATTCAAGTTGCCTTTTTCATCATGATATCCAATAATGTCAACTTGCATCGGTAATTGTGACAAGATAGAGCCAATTTCAGACAAGTGGGGTTCTTCATCAGAATTCTGATAAACCACTTCATCAGAAATTCTGATTAACAAATCATCAGAAGAGTTCTGATGATCAGAATTGTCAGAAACTGATGATATTTCATCAGAAATATCATCAGATCCATCAGAAATGACCTCTGATAATCCAATTCAGCTCTTGATCAAACTGTGTTTCTTTGAAGTAGATGTTGTGCATTTCAATTATCCCATCTGATCTTCTTGTTCTTGTTTGTGATCTTCAGGACTGTGATCTCTTCATAGATCCAGTTGATTGTGATTTTATTCAATACTTACAAATAAAGTTTCCTAACAGTTTCCCCCTAAGTATTGTAAGAAAATGAACTATCTCTACATCTAATATAAACAACTTTCTTGAAAGAGAAATTAAAAACAACTAAGTTCAGAAACATAGAACATAGTCAAACCAACAATAAATCAGACAAAAAAAAAATATTGTTCAAAGACATAAATTTAATCTCATCAATTCATTAATTTATCTTCACTCCACTTTTGTATTTGTCTCCTGGTTTCAGCCTTTCCTTGTGATCAATTGCCTTTTGAGTTTCTTTGTACCATCCTCTTGCTTCCATCCAGTTTTCAATGCATTCTTCAATTGTTTTTCTCAGCTGTTCATTGTTCTTTCCCTTCTTCTTGAGTTGTTCTTGTTTTTCATTCATGCAGTTTCTTATATATTTTAGAGTTTGATTGGAATACCTGCATATATCACTGATTCTGAACAGAGCTTTTTCTTCATTAGCATCTTTGAAGACTACACACATTTCTGGTTGGTCAAAGATTGCTCCAGTGCTTACTAGTTAAGAAGGGATTTCAGCTGGAATTTTGGTGTTGGGAGGAGGTATTAATACCTTGTTGCTGTACTCAAAATTGATACATAGATCAAAGTCTGCCAGTGCAGCCTTTTTGTATAGCATTGCTCCTGCACTTTTGAGGCTTTCAAGGGCTCTTCTGATCATAGCTAAATTACCTTTCATTTCATCAATAATATTCTTCATTTTGACTATTCCCATTGGGTGAATATCATCAGCCAGATTTGCATTAGTAACTTTTTGTTTACTGTTATCTTTTCTGATCATGGTATACTTGTTTTGTGCTTCATGTCCTAAGATGCCTCCTCCAGTGGTCAAAGTATCGATTCTTTCAATTGATACTATTGGATTGGTCATGTGCTTGTGTAGAATTACCCAACCTCCATTGTTTCTGTTTTCAACAATACCTTTGCTCATTGGAGAGAGTGGTCTCTTTGGGTTGTCTTCTGGACCTTTCCAATAGTAATTCTTTAGATGTTCTTCAGGGTACATAATAGTGTGTAAATCACCTTTCAGCACATCCATTTCTTTGATATTCACTTCTGAATCTTCTATCATTTCTTTTCTTGGCCTTTTTGAGGAAGTCACTTCAAGTTCCATTCTTCTCTTCTCTTTTGTACCCATCCTTATGCTTAACTCTGTTTCTCCTATGATGGCTGTAGAAGACGAATGAACTGGAACATGGTCTTTCTGTTGTACCCTTGATGTGTCTGGCTTTGGGACATTTTATGGAGGACCCATGAGTAGCTTTTGTTTATCTGGAGGTGGGCCCATGGGTTGCTTCTGTTTTTGAGCTGTTGAAGTTTATGTTTGTTTGGTTTGAACTTGTTGAATGGTTTCTGGTTGTTGTTGAGGATTTTCTGATCTCCTTGCTTTTCTTTCTTGTGGAATTGGGGCTTTCAGTTCATGAAGATCAACTTTAGCTATTCTAGCAACGTTATACTGCAATCTCTCTACTAACAAATGAACATTAGTGAGAAGTTGAGTATTTGCTTCTTCTTGTGTTTTCATTTTCTAAAACTCCTGGTTTTCTTGATTTCTTTGTGCAGTTAATTCCATCAACAGTTTCTCAAACGCCTCAGCCATGCTGCTGTTGTTGGCTCTGAGGAACTGTATTTCTTCAAGAAGCTTCCCTGAACTTGAGCTTTCTCCTGCAGTTGCAACCTCAGCCATCTTTTTCTTGATATCATGCAGTTCCTTAAGAGCCTTATCTAATTCTGATGAGACCTCTTTGTTTTCTGATGACTTTTGCAGTTTGTTGAGGGCTGCAGCATTATCTTCTGTTTGCTTCTGCACAGCTTTCATAGTTTCTGACAAAACCTTGATATCTGACTTTTGATTTCTGATTTCTTCTAGTATCAGATCAAGTTTTCCTTCTGTGGCTGTTTTCACAGTAGCAGTTGTGTCTTCAAGTTCCTTGTAAATTTGTTTAGGGGACATAGATTGATGTCCTTGGGAAATAGGAGAAACAACTGATGTTCCCCTTCTAACACCAGCAGAGAACACATTCTCTGCTGTTCTGAGGTTAAGAGGATTTGAAGATTCCAAATTCTCTATATCCTCACCAGAAAATTGAAACACATTCAAGTTCTGGTTTTCCTCATATGCTTGAACCTTTTTAGGTTCTCCATGAGTTGTTGAGAAACTCTTAGTTTTCTCATCCAGGTTTCCTTGATCAGCAGGCTGATCTCCACCTGTTGCCACCACATTTTCCTCCTCAGAATCTGATTCAGAAAATGGGTCCTTTGTTTCACTCACATTTTGTTTTTCAGAAATGGTGCTTCTAAGTAAAATTTCATGTTTTCCTTGAATTGATTCATCGGAGTCACTCTCAGAGAAATGAAATATGTTTAGTTTGGAGTGTTGTGCACCTGTTTCTCCAATATGTGAGATTTCAGCATGATGTTCTTCTGCCATAGGACTCATATTCATATCTTCATCAGCTGGATGAGGATCAGATTCACCCTGCTGTTCCATTCTTGGTGTGCTTGACTCTTGTGCATCATGCTCCATGGGGACACATTTTCAAAAACTCCTCTGTTCTCTGGCCTTTTATTCAACATCTTCAGATATTCTGCTCTGTATGGTGAATCTTCTGGTATTAGATTCATCATTCTTTCTGATAGAGCAGGCACATCATAATCTGACTTCCAAGATCCTATGGCAGTCCAAGGTCTCATAATTTCTGTTTTCCACATATTTTCTGATGCTGGAATTTCTAGATTCCTTTCAGAAAAGGCATCAGAAATTATGATTGACAGGAATCTGGGAAAGGGTAGATGTGAATCTATCCTTCCAGTTTTTGTCAGAATTGATCTTCTGATCAGAATAAATATTTCTGTTCCAAAATCAATGTTCAACCCACTAATGAGACTGAACATGATTGTTAGAATATTCTTATTTATCTGATCTATACCTCCAATCTTTGAAGATAGACACTTGTTCAGAATTTCCATTAGAACTTGCCAGAAGGCAGGTAGCTTGTTTCTCTTGAATTCATTGATCTTTGAAATCTTTGTCTTGTAACCCATTACAACATCAAGTTGTGAGAACATATCTTCTTTTACTGGTGCTTCTTCATAGCTTTGGCCTAAGGGTAGTTCCAAACATTCCCTTATTTTCTCCGGTGATATAGTAATAAAGATATTTCCCCACACATGTGCTGTTAGCTCGAGTTGATTTGAGACTTTGAGAGTTTTTACAACTTGCTGTATCAGTTCTTCTGGTACCTCTCTGGTCTTTGCGAGGGCTCGAGCTATAGGGCATCTGGTCAGAAATTCAATGAGAATTTGACATTTCAAATCATACAGTTCAATGTTATCATTCATTGCTTCATTGTTGCTCTTTAATGGAAGAAATTCAGCTCTAGTGATGAAGGGAACAGAGTGTTCTGTTGGTGGTATGTTGATGTTGATAGCTGCCATTGAGAATTTTGGTTTTAGTTTCAGAGAAGGGTTTTAGGGTTTCGAATTTGAAGGATAAAGATGGAAGACTCTATTTTTGAATGAGGTATTTATAGTGTGTACAGACAGAGATTCTTGAGTGTTTGTCGTGGGTTGTTTGTATTCAAGGTGGTTAATGACACCTTTATGATGTTTTAATCCTTTAAGAAAACAACCGTTTTTGAAAAACCTTTGGTTTATCTCTAATTTAATGTAAATCCTTTAAAGAGGCTTAGAGATTCCAATAAGTTTGAGGATAAACACTAATGTCCAACTTGCACCTTTTCTCCATGTGGGACCCTTTTAGTTTCAAGAAGGTCCAATAGAAACCTTTTGTGTGTCTTCCCAGGTTTTCCTCTTGACGATATATATCAGAAAATTTTGAATGAAAATTTTGAGAGTTGTATCTTCTTCATATATCATCAGAATTCATTTGATTCATTGACAGAGAATGAATCAGCAGATTTTTTTTAAGAAAAAATCTGATGATATCATCAGAAATTCTGATGACATCATCAGAAATGGTTAATTCTTATTAAACAAAGAAGAAGGGGTCGATCCGAGAATAAACTCGAATCTAAATGTCACCCCCTAGGCCAAACCAGGGGGTAAACTCTCATGAAAAACTCTATATGAAATATTACAATACAAGACACACTTAATTCCTTCGTAGGAATCATGTATATATAGAGAAATTCAAGATCATATCTCAAATGTGATTGGATGGTGGAAAGTCGGTATGTGTGCCCATCCATTATTTTAATGTGGCTTATCTTCTTTTGTCACCAACTTGTTCCTTTACTTTTCTGATGAATCCTTCAACATTTGAGATTATACCTTTTCTGATGAAAAAAGCTAGAGATTCCTTTTTAAGAAAAAGGATTCCTTACATCTTTTCTGGTGAATTCTTTCCTAAAGGAAAGATTCCTTTTTCTGTTGATTTATTTTTCAAAAGGAAAAAGATTCCTTTCTCTTTTTCTTATGAAAGCTCTTTCATAGAAAAGATATTTCTTGTATACTCCATAATGTGCTGCTAACATTTTGAAGTCTTGAAACCTTGTCGTGATCTTTCATCAAAGAATTAGAAGCTTCAATATTTAGTGCTTCTGGGACGGTTCGTCGGTCGGTTCGTGTTGACGGAATTAATTCTAAGTACCTTAAACTATTTTTAACAACAAATACAATAAAATTCCTAACAGCAGTGAAAACTCTGTTTGGGGTTTTTAATCATGTTATAAAAGTGAAAAGTGAATACTGACGTGGCAGCGGTTACAAAGATCGGACGGCTAAGAACTGTCCACGTGACAACCTCTGATGAAAATGGATGACAGTTTTTTAGGAAACCACTGATGAACAATATCAGTGGTTTAAAGTAGTGAAAATGAGAACAGTGGCTGATTTTTAACTATCAGTGGATAGCCATCAGTGATTAAAACACTGATGTTTGATCAACAGTGATTAACAAAGGAAAAGAAGAAACATAGGTTGTCTTTCAGCAGTGGATAATTTTCAACAATCAGATATTTGAACCAAACGGTGGTTATGACAAACTTTTAAGGATAAATGAAAATTTCATTTTTAACTATTTTTAAGGATGGATTTTTTATTTTCTAAAAACATTTTAATGTTTTATTCATAGAAAAACAGGATTTTGCCTTCCATGTTAAGCATGCCAATTCTAGAGATCAAGCTTTCAAAGGTGGATATGTCTAATGATTTTGTTAGCACATATGCCAGCTGATCTTTAGTTGGAACATGTTGCAGAGAAATCAAACCTTTTTTCATAGCAATCTCTCACAAAGTGATGTCTGATGTCAATATGCTTGGTGGTTGAATGTGAAATTGGTTTTTTGATGATATATTCTGCTGCTTGACTATCCAACATGAGGGATGTCTTTAAAGCAGTGATACCAAAATCCAAAAATTGATTTTGAAGCCATAACAGTTGGGCTATGCAGCTTGCAGCAGCCATATATTCTGCCTCAGCAGTGGATTTTGAAACAGCTGCTTGCTTTTTGCATTGCGAAGATACTAAGTAATCACCTAGAAAATGGCACCCTCCAGATGTGGACTTCCTTGTTGTGTTACAACCAGCAAAGTCACTATCTGAAAAAACCAGGCTCTAGGTGCTTGTTTCAGGCCATACAAAGCTTTGTTTAGCTTGTAGATATGATTTAGATTAAATGGATCCTCAAAACCAGGAGGTTGACAAACATATACCTCTTCTTGAATCTTACCATAGAGGAATGCACATTTGATATCCATCTGAAACACCTAAATGTTGTGGTTGACAACAAAGGCCAAGAACAGTCTAATAGCTTCCAATCTTGCTACAGGGGCAAAAGTTTCATCATAGTCAATGCCCTCTTCCTGTCTAAAACCTTGAACCACAAGCCTTGCTTTATTGTTGACAACAATGCCCCTTTCATCAGTTTTATTTTTGAAGACCCACTTTGTGCCAATAGGACTCACACCCTCTGGCAGTGGTACAATTTCCCATACTTGTTGTCTTTTAAACTGTTGGAGCTCTTCTTGCATAGCATCTACCCAACTGTTGTCTTTCAGTGCCTCTTGGTACTTGACTGGTTGATGGAGTGATAGAAAGCCAGCAAAAAGACAGATGTTTTGGGATTGACTTCTGGTGAGAACCCCTTCATTGATGTTGCCAATGATTTGATCTGGTGGATGAGACTTCCGGAAGATTAGATCTCCCTTATATGGAACAATGGCACTAAATGGTGAAGGCTGCAGATGTGAATCATCTGAGCTAACAACTGTTGGTGACTTTGATGATCCAACAACTGTTTGAAATGGAGGTGGAGGGATAGGAGGAATTGGTGTGTCACAAATTTGATTTTTAGCCACTGTTGGCAGATTTTTATCAACAGTGGTTGAAGATATGGAAGCAGAGGTTGAAGGGCTACTTTGGTCAACAACTGTTGATGTAGCAGTGGCTGAGCTTTGACAGCTATTTTGAACATCTGTTACTCTGCTAATGGATGTGAATTTTTGTTGTGGAATTACAACTTCATATCCATTTTCTGGTGGTGGAGATTGTGGTGCACCTGCATGGTTAGTCTTAACAGACACATCTTCAAAAGTGAATTTATCTAAATCAAACAATTTAGCAGGATTTGCTGGGATTTTCAGAGATGAAAGTTCATTGAACTTAACATTCAAAGTCTCTTCCACACACCTAGTCCTAGTGTTAAATACTTTGTAGGCCTTGGAAGTGGTTGACTATCCCAGATGATAACCACAATCTACTTTGGCTGAAAATTTTGAAATTGTATCTTTTAAGTTTAAAATGAAACAAGGGCAGCCAAAGATTTTGAAGTATGAGATCAGTGGTTTGATTTTATATAGAATTTCATAGGCAGTCTTTTGATGCCTGGGGTTGATCAAAACTCTGTTTTGGACATAACAGGCAGTGTTTACAGCCTCTGCCTAGAAAGTTAATGGCAAACCTGAATCTGCTAGCATGGTTCTGGAAGCTTCAATCAGAGTTCTATTTTTCCTTTCAATCACCCCATTTTTCCTTTCAACCACCCCATTTTGCCTTACAATCCCTTTTGACATACAAAACTTATCCAACTCCCTATTTCTGAATTCTGTGCCATTGTCACTCCTAAAGACTTTTACTGGAAAGTCAAATTGCTTTTCAACCTGTATGACAAAGTCTTGCAAAATGCATGCAGTCTCATCTTTAGAATGTAAGAAGTAAGTCCATATAAACCTAGAAAAATCATCTACTATTACCAAACAATATCTTTTCTTTTTCAAGCTCATGATTTTTACTGGGCCAAACAAGTCCATGTGCAGCATTTGCAAACACTTGGTATTTTTGGACTCTTCAATGGACTTATATGAGCTTTTATGTTGTTCGCCTTTTAAACAGGAAACACAATGCTCAGGACAGGTGAACATTTTTTGTGGAAGACCTCTTACAAGGCCTTGTTTTGACAAGGCAGTGATTGTCTTGAGATTTGTGTGCCCCAATCTTCTGTGCCATAATTCTGTCTCTTTGTTAGAGGCAGCTAAGAACAAACATGTATCAGTCATAGGGCTCTCTTTTGACAAATCAACTACATAAACAGTGCCACTTCTTTGAGCAACAAGTTGGGTTTTTCCATTGGCTATTATTTCTTCAATCTTTTTTACCATTCCAGGTCCAACAATCTTGCAACTTTCCTTAGTAAAGAATGACCCATAGCCTTTGTCACTCATTTGTAAGACACTAAGGAGGTTGAATTTCAGATTGTCAATGAGATTAACATTTTCAAACTTGACTTTACCAGACTGAACTGTTCCAGACCCCAACACCTTTCCCTTACTATTATTACCAAAATATGTATCATCCCCTCCATGAGTTTGAATTCTTTGAGTAGGGCTTTACATCCAGTCATGTGCCTGGGGCCTCCACTATCTACATACCAAAGACTACATAAGCATGCAGAAGCTCCCTGCACATCAAGTAAATAATTAGTTCAGGAGGGTATCCAAAGCCAATGAGGCTTTGGATGGGGTCACAACAGTGTCAGAGTCAAGTCCAGGAACATGGACAATGGTTAGCTCATGGGTTTGAACAACTTTTGAAGCATTTCTCTCTAACCACTGCTATGGGCCATTTCCTGTCAGATGTTGATATCCAAAGGGATGCCTGTTCACTTTTAGTTTAGAAGGCTTTTTGTAAACCTCATAAACAAGTGGAACCCTTTGGTATGGGGGTGACCTTTTCCACTTTGGAATTGGTTAGAAGGAGGTGCATCTGTTACTTGAACATCTCTTGGAACAGAGTTTTTGTTCAACTGTTTTGTAACAGCTATTTGGACATGCACATATTGTTGTAGTTTCATGATTGGTTGATTTGATGAACTCATGGGTGTTTTTGCAGTGAATTCTTTTCTTTTAACCTCAAAGGTTTTGAGGTACACACACTCATGAGTGAGATGGTTTGATTTTCCACAGATGGTGCAGTTTTTTGAAGGCTCAATGGTGCTTGTTTTGTTAATGTCATAGGCTTTTAAGTGAAAACAATCTTTTGTTAAATGATTTTTCTTTTCACAAAAGTCACAAAACAAATTTTTAACTTTTATCTCTCTTTCCTCTTTTCAGACTCCTTCGCAACAGAGTTTTGAACCACTGTTGGGATGTCCTTAAAAGGAATTATCTTGGCCTTTGGTGCTTTCACACCATCCACTGTGGAGAAATCCATTAGTTTGAAATTTTCAAGGATTGCACACTTATCTGACCAAGTGGGTTTGAATTGATATTTTTCAATCTCCTCAAAGGTTGAGGACCCCTCTGGTCTTTCAAGAGTGATTTTGTTACCATTTTTATCAGTTATTTTTATTTCTTGACCATCCTTGTTTGTTGGTATTATCTCAACAGTGCTTTGAGCAGACTCATTTACAACGGTGTTTTCAACTTGGTCATTTTTCCTGAAACCTATGCCAAATTTTACATTGCTTTTGATCTGTTTTTCTAGCATCACTTCATACCCTTTGCAAGATTCCACCCATTTTTCACATGTGATTTGGGTGGATTCCAACTCCTTTTTACAAGTTTGATATTTTTCTATCATAGCCTGGAGTTAGTCCTTGGTTATGTTATGCTCATGCTTGAGACTGCAAATTTCATTATCTTTTTCTGAGAATTTAATTTTCAATTCTTTTAAAGACTTTTCAAATTGTACTTCATTTTTCAAAATTTTATCTCTAAGGTTTTCATTCACCTCTTTAACATTAGCAAATGCTATGATGCATTTGTCTTAACTTAGGTTTTTGAGGACCTGAGGTGATACCTTAGTTGCAGCCATCATGGCACAGTCATAGATACTTTTACATTCTTTGGGCTTCTTTTCTTCTACTTCAACAGACCATGGGTCAGACAGTGGTTCCATCAGTGGTTCAGGTTTGTCTTCCAACAGTTGTTCACCAACAACAGCAGTAACCACTGCTTCAGCAATTGCATCCACTATTTCTGCATTGGATTCCCCTTCTTTAGTTTTCAGCCCTTCTGGGATAGACTCTAATGCTGCAAAACAGAATTCATCACTAGAAACCTCATTCTTAGCATGTAGAGCAAAGTTATCATCAGTTAAATCTTCAGGCAAACTATTCTAATCAACAAAGCCATGGGTAAAGAAGCTTTGTTGATCTGCTTGAGCAGATGTTTGGGCAGCTTGTTGAGGTGTAGCTTGTTGCACCTGAACCTGAGGAGCTAGGGCCTGGACATACTGTATCTGTGGGACAAGGGATTGGACATAGTGCACAGGAACAGGTGTTACAGGGTGTGCATAATGAGCAGTGTTTACATGAGCAGCAGGGGCATATTGGGAATAATGCAAAGTGTTTTGGGTATTTTGCGGTCTAGGGCTAGGATGTGTGATGATTGGTCCATTATTTTGACTCCCACATTCTCTAGCAAAATGACCTAACCTATTACACTTGTAGCATTTTATCTTTGATTCATCCAACCCCACTTTCAAGTTCCCATGCAACCGTGGAAATTTTCTCCCTGTTCTCTTATAAAACTTGCTGGTTCTAACACTCAGCAGTGCAAGTTGGTGCAAAATATCCATTTCCTCCAGATCAGTTGGATCAAAGAGCTGGAGATCATTGAGTTCAAAGAACATATTTTCAGAATTATGGTTTCCTCCATTAGCTGTAAAAGCATAATTGGATGAGTAAGAATCCGAGTTGTTAAAAGCTCCACCAGTTGTTATGTCAATACAATGATCATAACCCTGATCCTTACTACCACCAGATTCTTCCTGACCCAGAAGAGCTGTGTTACCGAAAGTGTAATCATCAGCAACCTTCCCAGACTCTTGTAACTTCTTTTTCTAGTTCAACTCTCTCTCATAGGTGAGAAGTCGACCATGAAGTTGAGTCAGACTAAGTTCTTTGAACCCAACAGAGTTTCTGGTTACAAAAGCAATTGTGTCCCATTTTTCAGGAAGTGATATTAGAAACCTACTATTTAGAGTTGATTTAGCAAATTCAACCTTAACAAGTTTCAATTCACTTATGAGACAACTAAAACGTTCAAATTGTTGTGTTAATGAATCACCCTTGACATGACGAAAGGCTTCATACTGTTGATTCAAAACCTCCCTGTTATTTTCAATTACTTCTTCAGTACCACCATATTGTTCCTTAAGTGCATCCCACAATTCCTTGGCACTGTTACAATGTAACAACCCAACATAGATATCATTGGGGAGTGATGAAGCTATTATGCTAAATGCCTTTGCATCTAATTCAATTTTTTGATAATCCTGTTCGGAATATTTTTTAATGCTTTTGGGCACAAACCTTTTGGATCTTCAGTACTCGGCACCATTGGAACCTGTGGTCCAAAGGTAACCGACTTCCAACATCCGACATTTTGTGGAGCCAAAACGTGACCCATCCTACGTTGCCAGATGTTATACTCGGATCTGACCAACATAGGTGGTTTAAAGAGTGTGCCGGTGTTGTGAGTGTCTTGTGAATGTGACGTCATTCTGGTTGTTTTACAGGTCTTGAATAATCAACTTTTATACGTGATTATAACTTACTCTGTTATTCAACTAAATACGAACAACTGAAAGTATCAATGAATTCGAGCTGAACTTTTACCTCAAAATGATTGTTAGATCAAATTTGACTGTCCAAAGCTCTGATACCACTTGTTAGGATCTGTGTCTCTTTAGATTGTGTTTGTTGGAATTAATTAATGTAAAAAGATAGAACATAGATGTAGTAATTTCAGCGAAATAATAAGCAAACTTTATAAACACAATCATGGAAGAAAAGCTATAAGCAAACATGTTTTCCATTAAGTCGAATGATTGTATCAAATTACAATAATCAAAACAATTGCATGCATGCAACTAATCTCCCCTTCAGCCTGAGCTCACTAGTTAGTTCGTACAGAATGAGTGTGTGCAAAAGAGCTAATAGAACAGTACAGGTACTGTTCTATTTATAGTACAAATCTAACCACTGAGCATCTTTGCTGACGTCACCAAGACAGTGACATCTAACAGCCTAACAACCTCTAAACACTGATCTATTACAAACACTGATTAAAAATAGAAACTGATACATAAACACTGATGATCCTTCCACTGTTATTTGCCTAAGCACTGATGTTGCTCATCAGTGCTTTCTTCATAGGTTGATCAGGTCTTGAGGATAGCAGTGCTTTGTTTTCATGAGTACTTTAAAAAGTAACAGTTGTTGGGTTTTCAGTCCTTAGGATCAGGGGTTGTAGAACAGTTGCTGAGTTGATCAGCACTTAGTGTTATCAGTTGATAGAAGGACTGCCATTGGAGGGAAACTAGAACATGCACTGCTTATTGGTGATCAGTTGTTAGAGAACCAGTTTTGCCTTTCCTTATCATCTGTTCTTTTGAGTTTGAATATATGGACCAACAAATCTCTGTTGGATTTGGTTCGATTTCGTTTTTATGTTTTTATTTATTCTGTGATAAACATAGTGGCGACTTATAAGTGTGTCGAAATGAGTTGATGCTGCCATAATTGTTTTAATATAGATATTACAATATCTCGAGTTGTTAGGCCATCTTGACCAACCAATGTTGATTTTAAAGCCTATACGTATGGTAATTATGTGAGAAAACATTTGTCATTTGGATTGTTTAGGTTTAATGTTATGCATATGTGGGAAAAAATATTGATATTGGTGCAACGTGTTATCTGGGAAGCTGAAAATAGTAGAAAAAAAACTGGTATTATGACTTTTAGTGGCGACATTATTCGTCACTAAAAGTCATACAATCCCCACTAAAAGTAATCAACTAATAGCGATGACATCAATAGCGGCGACAAGTTAACAATAGCGACGGAGCAATAGAGGCGATTTTTAGCATTATTAGCGACAACAAATGTTGCCGCTAAAACTCCAGTTTCTTGTAGTGGTATAATAGGAAAAATTCGAGCGACACCATTTTTTTTACTAGCGACACCATTGTATTTTTACAAACAACACCATTGTTTTGTTTTCTTCTAAAAGAATTAGATAATAAACAAATTTATAGTTCAAAAATTAAGCCCAGTTACTTGAATTTAATTATTATACTTTAAATCATTAGAGGTCCATGCTTAATTTTTTTCTAATCTAGAAATCATTATAGGCCCATGTCTAATTGGTTTTGTTTCAATTGTTTAGTAAGCATTATAGGCACATTTCTAATTGGTTTTGTTTCAATTGTTTAACCTAACCGGAACCAGATGTTTGATGATCATCTGAATGATGCTTGCACTTGTTTGTTATAATGAAAAAGAGGTTTTTTTTTCAAGATGCCATTCTACACTATAATAATTCAAAACATGAATAGTAATAAATTTATGTTTCGTCATTTAATACTTTAATTCATAATTATAAGGCTATAATATTCTTGTCTTTTTTATAATTAACTAGTAGTCGGACCCGTGTAAAACACGAGTAGTTTTAGTAACGTTTTATTATATTAATTTGTAAGTAATAAGTAATTATCTGATCCTACTTTAACACTTAAGATGTACACAACAAAACAAAACTATACCCTTTACTGCAACCTTCTTTATCAGCCTAAAAACACTTATGTGTCATTTTCTTTCTCATGTGATATCTAATTAATCAAAGTCTTTGATATTCTGTCATCTCCATCTCTATAAAGCTGAAGGCTAAAACTGATCACCCCCGGCAAACTCATACCCGTATAAAAGTTTGTCATTTTTACCTGTTATGCAACTGAGCCGTTTACCTCATATCGATCTATTATCCAATCAACCATAAATGTAAAACTACCTGCTAAAAAAACAAACGTATAGATAATGAAACCAAGATGACAAACTCAGTAAATGTTTTGAATCTAACAGGTCAAACGGGTCTAGTTTTGAATCTAACATGTCTAATTAAAAAGGACAGGTTGTATGTAGTGTTAAAAGTACTCGATAATTTCATACCTCACTTGCTTGACGGAGAAATCCAATATTTTACTACCCAACTTTTATGATCACACATCGTCCTGATCCTTCATTTGCTGTTGACGTAGCAGACCAACAAGCTGACTTATCTCAGCCTTTTCTGTCTTCAAAGCCACCATTTTCTTCCATTCCCACTCTGTATATATCCACCACTCAAATTATTAGCATGGCACATCAGTTGACTTTTTACAAAGTCCATTATATCTTGATTATTATAGCCAAACACTATACTAATGCAATCAGAGATAATATAAAATCTAAACCAAATCAATAAGAAACCTAATAATATGACAGAACCAAACATAAAATAGTCACATGCATGTCCCAGTGTTGAGCTTGAAGATAGACCTTGTATACTTTTTGCAAACCTACATTAACATAAATAACAAAAAGAATGCAAACCCACCATAATCAAGATATATACTGATCTAATGCACTCTACAACTTTATTATTTCAGTTTCATGCTGGTTAAATGGTCCGAGTGCCTCAAATATCCAATTTTTTTACATGTTTGATCAAAAATTGAACACATGTCAACAAAATTCCATTAACCTAATTTATATCACAAATTTTGGTAGATTACATATAAGTAACATTAATTTGAGGTTCATGTAAGATGTAACCAACTAACTTTTAACACTTTAGTCCCTTATATTTTTTACTTACTGAACATGTTAAATACTTAGGTTGAACAAATACATATACGGGTTAATGCTAGTTAAAATGAACAAAAAAATTAGCGGTTTAGTCCCTTAAGATTGAAATATGTATACCTACAAAACTATACCGTTAGTGACCAAGGTTAGTGTAATAGATCAGAAATGCATAAATGGTTGAAATATATATATATATATATATATATATATATATATATATATATATATATATATGTAAACTTACTTTTGATTATTTTCATCTTCACTCAGCTCCGATTCCGATTCTTTTGCGAGCATTCCAATCCAGTGATCATTTACGTTAAATAATGTAGCGGCTCGTAACCACTTTGTCATAGTATCCATAACTTATTCTAAATTTTTTATGTGTTTCGTCATCCAAAAATTCAACTCGCGGATAAATTATTGAAAAATGTACCATGTTTAACCTCATAGTTGACGTTTGGATGATGCATGGTGTCGTACTCAATTGTATCATACACAGTACTATATAAGTTTGCGAAAGTACATTCTAAGCCTTGAAGCGACACTACCTAACTCATTAGACACTTTAAAACCATGCATACCACATTTTATTAGTCAATGAATGATTATACAGTTTTTAAGGTTAAATATATGTACTGACAGTAGACACAAACTAAGATGGTACTAAAACTTGTTATCTATAATAGACAACTATATACTTAGATTATAAGTTAATACATCACTTACATAAGTGTACTCTAAATCGTACTCTAATTTGTTTCTGTATTTAGCACTCATTGTTACCGCTTTAATCTCGTTGCTTTGCAAATCTACCTGTTGCAGTTGCTCACCGATGTTGCTGCCCATATTCAATGTGTCATTGAGTTCATTGTTCTTGTTAGGATCTGGGGCTGTCATGATTGTGATTGTTTGATAATAATGAACAAATGGATGAACATAAAACAGAGATTAAATGCGGTGGAAATAGAAACAAACTTTATAACACAATCAAAGAGAAATAGTTTGCAATAAACACACGCTTTTCATTACTCAAAAGATTACAAAGATGCATTACAATCTATCAACTAATATACATGCTTACATACTAAACTCCCCCTCAGCCCGAGCTCAATGGTTGATCATACAAGATGAAAGGAGATGAGCAAAAATCTCGAAGCTCAAATAGAACAGTACAGATACTGTTCTATTTATAGTACAGATTAAACCACTAAGCATCTAGTGCTGACATCACCTAGACAGTGACATCTAACAACCTGTAACAAACTCTAAACACTGATACACTAAACAGTGTTACATAAGAAACGCAGATACATAAATACTGATGTTGAATCTGCTGTAGATGCTGAACTACTGCTGTTACTGAGTAGTGGTTTTCCTTTTGTTGATCAGGCCTTAGGTACATCAGTGCTTGTCTTCAACAGGGCTTTGTCTTCAACAGTGGATAGGCCTCGTCAGTCTTTAACTCCATCAGTCTTTATAAGGAGCAGTGGTTAGTTATAATAATCGTTAGCATGATCAGCTGTTATAACCACTGCCATGGAGGGAACTTAGATCAGCATTGCTTATTGTGGATCAACTATTGGGATCCAGTTTTGGCTTTCCATATCATCTGTTCTTTTCAGGCTTGAGTGCATGACCTAACAATCTCCCCCTAGAACATATGATGCCAAAACTCTTCCTTATTCTTGATCTTTATTCTCTCATCAGCTTTACCCTGATTTGACCTTTGAATTGTAATTCAACGTTCAGAGATTCTTCATCATCCTCATACCTACACAGTTGAAGTTCTAACATATCTTGGAGGTCAGCTACACTCAAACCTAGTGCATCTTCCCTTGTTATGTGTTCAACTTCTCCACTTGACTTGAGAAATGTTAGTACGTGGGTCTTTTTAACAGACTTCCACTTTAGTATTTTTTAATTCAGTGGGTTTCTTGGGAAAGTTTTTATTTGTGAGGAGTTTGGTGATGAAGGCATGCTCATGAATCTCTTGGCTATTTCTTGTAGCTTTGTTGAGTCAGGATTTTCAAACAACGTCTGCTTGATGGCCACTTTCATTATTTCAGATTCTCTTTGTGCCTCTTCTTCTTCATCCATCTATTTTTGCCTCTTTCTTTGATAGAAGGCAATAGCAGATGGAACAGTGGTTTAGCAGATCTTTTAGTTGGTTGGGTCTGTTTGGTTGAAACCTCTGATGTAGGATAATCTAGCTTTTTAGGAACTGATGGATCTTTCTTTCTTCTTTCTTCCAATGTTTTGTATGTCTCTATCACTTTAATCTATGTCCACCTTGTGATTTGATTCCTTGAGCCATAATTTGTAGTTATAAGCTCATCCTTCATTCTCTTCAATTTCAAAACCCTTTCAGGTACATTCTTTTTATATTGGGACCAGACTGGCGGGGTTGGTTTTATTGTTGAGTCATCAAACATCTTTTGTATTCTTTCAATTTCTTGCTTGATCTCACTTATGGTCCAGTCTTTGAATTGATACCTTTCTGCCTTGTATTTCTTGTTTTCCATGATGTGCTCAATTTAATCTTGCCTTAGGCTTTCATCATCTCTTTCTGATGACTGCTAAAAAGATATTTTGAAAACTGTTCTAATGTTCTAACTTGGCTGAGCCGATATTGCTGATTTCTCTGTATTTCTTTATCAGATTTTCCTTTTGTGTCTCTTTTTGAGATATCCTCTGCTTGTTTGACTTTCAGTTGAAGATACTCATCAATGTTCTTTGGCAAAGGATAACCATAAAGAGATGTGAGGTTTCTCTTTTGAGGATCATCTTCAGAATAGAAGGATTTAATCTCCTCTCTAACTGCTGGAAGATCCAGGGGATATTTCACTCCCAAAGGAACCAAGGCAGTAGTTTCCTCAGTGGTTTGAATTAAAGAGATTGAAGTATGTTTTTACATAGTGGATAGGATCAGAGGTTGTGAAGATATTGGAAGTGGAGAAGGTACAGTGTCATCTTCAAGTATGACATTTGTTTTACTCCTTCTCTTGATTTTTGGTGTGGTTGGAGGTGTTGAATTTGGAGGTGTATCTGTGGATTGAGTGGTGGTTGGTAAAGTAATGAGAGCATTGGTTGAAAAAACATCTGTTGAAACCACTAATGTATCAACAGCTGTTGATATACCAGGTGCCTCAAAATTTGTTGGCTTTGTGGTTTGAGGTTAAGAACTTTTGGGGATTTCAGTGGATTGTTCAATGATTTTGGATGGTGAGGAAATGGGTTGGCTGACCTTTCTGGTAGTTATTCTTCTTTTTGAAGTACCCTTGTCTTCCTTTGCCATTAGAACTTTCTTTTCCTCTGCAAATCTTACAGAACCCTTTCGTTCCATTCTCTCTTTTCCTTTTGCTTTCTCTTCAGCAAACAGGTTGAGAGTCACATCAACCTTCATTGTACCATCTGGTTTTGGAATCTCTACAACAGGTTTAGCCTTTAGATCAGGCTTTAGGTGTAACCCTTCCTTTCCTTTCTTTACTTTCTCCCCCATTTTGGTAACATCAGCGTTTACATAGATAATTGTAGGAGGAGAAGTACCAGTGGTTTGGAGTAACTGAGCTTTGATGGCTTTAATATCAGCTTGAGTGTCCTTATACCTTGCATCCATCAAATTTCTGAAAAATTGTAACTGGATTTCATGTTGTTGATCAGCATATTTTCTTTGTTGATGAAGCAGAGGTTGTAGGAGTTGCCATAGCTCACTTGTTGTGGTAGCAGATGATGATATCTACCACAGATGTTTCAATATTTGTAACTCTCTCCTGTCACACCCCGACCGCGTAAAACAACAAATCGCGGCGGAAACATCGGGGCGTGTTGCAACAGAATTAATGTTTCATAACCATGGATATCAAAAGTGTTTCGTTTTATTAAACATTGAATAATTATGTAACAACTGCGCTTGTAATCACTATGAACAGTTCAGTTATCAATAAAACAATGTTATTTGATCACAATGTTTGTTTTGTTATGTTTTACATTTTTCATGTTTTGACTTTTATCCAATTTCAAACTCTACATCGCTTTCTGGAGAATTATACGCAAACTAGTGCGTAAACGTACTCAGTTTAATGCGAGAAATACTCCGGAACATCAACATATACTCAACATACCTTAAATAACCTTTACATAACTTAGAAATAAGTTTTGAAGGCTTTGGTATGGCAAAAACAAGTTAATTCGCTTACAGGGACTAAATATGACAAACTGCGAAAGTATGTCAATTTGAACTGTAACGAACATTCCGGAACATAACCATAAGTTAAACACACCTTAAATATCCTTGACATAGCTTAGAAATAGGCTTTGAGGGGTTCGGTGTGCTAAAATAAACTTTTGGGACATTCAGGGACTAAAAGTGTCAAAAAGTGCACAAGTTTGCATTTTCGCGCATAACTTACGTTCTGAATACATCTGGACATCCAAAAATTTATGTAAGCATGACTACATTATATTTTAGTGTTCGCCTTAAGAAAAATCCATTCGTCGCGTCATTTGGATCGTTTTTCGCGCTTATGCGCATACCGTCGTAATTAAGCGAACATCGCGATCGTACGACCAAACGAACCGACATCCGAGATATTTTTGAGCATGTTTCATGTTTCCTATACTTTAACATCCTTGTGAAGCTTAAAAATGGGCTTGACGGGTGTTAGAAGTGCCAAAACACGACGATACGCGCACAGGAACCAAAACTGCAAAACTGCTAAAATAATAAAAAAAATAGAAAAAAAATATATATAAAAAAATGCATAAACTCTTTTGTTCAGCCCTTAACACCTCCCAAAGGCCAAATGACACTTGTTAAACTCCTATGGTGTCCATTTTTAGCCACCACAACTTTGTGACAAGTGTACGGCTCGGATCGTGGCACGATATTCAAGAAACGATCCTAACGGCTCTACTTTTCCTATAAATACCCATCACATTTTCACCTCATTCCTCACAAATCTGATTAAAAGTGCTCTAAGTTGAAGCAAATCACTTCATACCTGAGCTACTCGATCAAGATTTACTAGCGGGGACCCTTTGTAAGTGTTCCTTCGTTCTTTTATCGCTTTTATAGCCCGAAAGTCGAACTATGTTTGACTTTCTGCATTGACCAGTTTATGGTCGATGCGAAGTTCATTTGAACTTCATAACGTGAGCGTGATCACGATGGTTATAGTCCCTAGTGACTATACCTACTGATTACCACGTTATCTAGGCTCAGTGACGAGCCGTAGTTTCGGGCAGAATACGTATTCTTGCGTATTTTGTAACCAAACTACTCGTGAGCATCAAAACCGTTTGTTTTGATGCCAAACCTGTTTTCTAAACTTAGTTAAGCATGTTCTAACATGCTTAGCTCGTCACTTTTAGTATAGTGCTTAGATAGGGTCGTAAGGTAAGCGATCTAAACGATCGCTTATACTTTCGAACCCGACCCATTTGGTCGATCATTAGGATCCGACCAAACACATTAGGTGACCATAGTTGTAACCTTCCGAGGTTATACCTTGTGGTCACAAATGTTAGGCGTTCCAAACGCGTTTTACGCGAACGACGCGTTAAGGTAGCATAAGCTACCTAAACGGGTCGTAATGGGTCACAAGCACTTAGGTTAAGTTTCGTCTTAGTATGTAGGGTTTGTTAAACCATATCACACGAGTTCCTATACTCGTTTGGTTTACGAAACCTCATTCTATCCGATCTTCCGATTTAGGTCCGGTTTATTAACATAGTTACCTATATTAGGTGCCGTTTGATTCCGTGATCTCTAGCATTGCTTGGTGGTTATCTCAATACATCTGAGCAATCTCAGGTGAGTACATAGAACCCCCCTCTTTTACTGTTTTCCAAACTGTTTTGGGGTGGAACACATGTGCCTACTTGTTACTTTCCTGCTTTCCAGTTTTCACATCATATACTGCTATGTTCGTTAGTACATTATAGTACATGATTTCATTACATCTTATGCTAGGTGTGCCCATTGTGTGCATTACTTGGTACATTGTTTTACATTACATTTCATGCTAGGTATGCCCATTGTGTGCATTACTTAGTACATCGTTTTACATGACATTTCATGCTAGGTGTGCCCATTGTGTGCATTACTTAGTACATCGTTTTACATGACATTTCATGCTAGGTATGCCCATTGTGTGCATTACTTAGTACATCGTTTTACATGACATTTCACGCTATGTATGTTCATTTGATTACATACTTAGTGCATTGTTTTCACATGCTCACATTTTGTTATGACATTTGGTTTGTTTACATGGGACAATATATCCATTAACATTAGCTACGCCGTTCGTTAGTAGGTAGTGGTACCATAGGAATTGACAACTCCCGTTCCGGACATCCCAGGGTAAGGGGACAGAAAGGAATGACCGAATTCGTTGACATTTAGACAGATAGACCTTTAATTTGTTTAAAGGGTTTTATCACCACAGTCGCCAGGCTTGGATGTATGCATTTTTACAATACCACATAAATGTTCATATTAAATAGTTGCATGCATTTACACAAAACATAGCTTTGATTTAAACCAAGTTTTACTTCAATATCTTGTTTTTGTGCATATGGTTTAGTTGAGACATTTCACTTGCCATACATGACATTTTGACATCGACATTTTACACAAAGACATTTGACAAAGGCAATTGACATAGACATTTGACATGGATATTTGACATAGACATTTGACATGATTTACTTTTGACACATAACATGTTTGACAATTGTTTCACACTATATGATTTACATCTTGACATGAACACTTGACATATCATTCAATACATTTGACAATTGGTTTAAACATAGACTTTTTACATTGTTTGGTTTGGTTTGATTAAGTGATTAAGTAACGATGCGTGTGTAATATGATACAAGCATGGTGGATACGCCGCTGGTACTTCCTATATATAAGTGTTTGTATGGTATTACATGTCGTAACGTTATTTGAATCATTTCAATATTGAGAAATAGAACATTTTATACAAATAACATACTTTTCACAAGACATTGATTTACAAACAACTTATCTTATACAAACACATTTTTACATGGTTATTTATTTAACCTGACATTTACTTATACATATCATCTGATCTTATTGTTTTCAAATGATTTACAAGACAAAGCAAATAACAAGGTTCATGACTAAACATTTTCTCAAACATAAGTCATGAATCTTATTTTCACAAAACCTATGTATCTCACATGCATTTTTATGCTGACGTACCTATTTTCACATGTGTTTTCAGGTGCTTTTCCATAGGATGTTGATCATGATACTAGGGCGGACCTGTGCCTTAGAAACTTTAAAAGAAGATAGACTATGTTTAATTATGTTCTGAACTCTTTAATTACCTGTTTGAAACAATGAAACACCCTTGTTTAATAATTAAATAAAACTTTGTATGCCATGGTTATGAGACAATTAATTCTGTCGCAACACGCCCCGATGTTTCCGCCGCGATTTGTTGTTTTACGCGGTCGGGGTGTGACAGAAGAGTTGGTATCAGAGCCAATGGTTATAGGGAATTAGGTTATTAGTAATGCTTTGACCTAGACTATAACTTTCTAGGACCCTAACACAAGTTATCTTGTGTTTAGATCTTAAAACATGTACATCACCTATCCTTAGGTGATTATCAAAACAAGGAACCAAAAATTTTTCCGAAACGATTTTTGAAAAACAATCATCTGTTTTTGGATGATTTATTACAAGGTTTTGAACCCTCTATTGTAAGGTTTTGAACTCTCTTTTATATGGTTTTGAACCCTTTTCAGTTTGATTAAATTTTTGGCCTTGTGCCTTCAAATTTTCAAAATCCCGTCAAACGTTTTGGGTTTTAAATAATGTGAACATGTGCAAACTGGAAGGGTGAATGCCTGTATTCTGGGTTTTCTGTCTAGGCAAGCACTTCGTATACATCTCAACCAGACGCGAGACCAGTTGTGCTTACCTGGGAATTCTTGGAGTGAGTGTTCACTTATAGGCGAGCATGTCTTCATTATACATTATTTTTGACCCATTTACTTTGATTAGTCGCTGTGTGTTGTTTGTTTGCTCTGTGATACGGACGAATGACCACCATCTTTGCTTTTGTTGATTTTGTTTCATCTCATTCTTTTCATCCAATCATCTCACTCGTTCTTTTCATGTTTTCCTCTTTTAGAATGCCTCCTCGACGCGAGAATCAGATAGCAACTGCCGAGCTGGCAGAAATTATTGCGCAGCAGATGGCTGCTCAATTTCCAAATCTCTTTGCTCAATGGAACCAGGCCAACAACAACAACAACAATGTTCCATGCAAATACAAGGATTTTAACCAGGCTAAACCACTCAAGTTTAGTGGTTCTGAGGGAGCGACTGGGCTTCTTCAGTGGTTCGAGAGTATAGAGAATACTTTTCGCCATGTGCAGTGTCCGGATAATCGCAAGGTCGAGTTCTCCTCGAGCGTATTTCAGAAGAGGGCCTTGACATGGTGGAACGGGGTTATGAGAGACCAGGGTGCAGAAGTTGCTCTCGCACAGACATGGGCTGAACTTAGAGCCCTTATGATGAGGGAATTCTGTCCTCGCCATGAACAGCGAGCGTTGGAGAAAGAGTTTGATGTATTGAAGCAAGATAGTGGTGAGCACAGGGCTTATACTGATCGGTTTGAAGAATTGAGTCTGCTTTGCCCAACAATGGTCACCCCACTCGACAAAGCTATCGAGAGATACATCGATGGCCTACCTGACTCGGTACAAGACATTCTTACTGGTAGTAACCCTGCCACACTTCGTCAGGCGATCGAGCTATCTGCGACATTGACTGAGTCGCAGATTAGAAAGGGAAAGTTACACCGGAAGGGTGACAAGGGCAAGAAGCAATCGGCTGACAAGGAAGATAGCAAGAAAGGTCAAAACTTGAATGGAAAGAACTCTGGTTCTTCAAAGAGGGCAAAGAAGCATAAGGCTTCCCAAAATTTTGCTATCACTGCTCAAGCTAATCAGGTAGCTCTCAACCAACCTGCACAGCCTCCAGCGAAGAGACCCTATACAGGGAATGCACCTTTGTGCAATAGATGCAACAGTCACCACCAGCCGCAACTTCCATGCCGTTTCTGTACTAACTGTGGGAAATCAGGCCATCTCGCCAATTTTTGTCGATCTGCTCAGAATCCCGCGGTTCAGAACCCGGCTCAACAAGTTGCTCAGCCTCCTGCTCCGCAACAGGGTCAAGCTGCAAGACCACAATACCCACCAGGTGCTTGTTACAATTGTGGAGATCTGACCCACTATAGGAATCGGTGCCCAAGGCTAGCCAACCAGAACCAGAACCAGAACCAGAATCCGGCTCCGGCTCGAGGCCGAGTTTTTAACATGAATGCCCAAGAGGCACAGGCTGACGATAATGTGGTGAACGGTACGTTCTTTATTAATAATCAGCCTGCATCTGTTCTTTTCGATTCTGGTGCCGATAAGAGTTTCGTGTCTTTGTCTTTTGAGCAAATGCTTCGCGTGTCTAGAACGAAACTAGGCAAATCTTTGACAGTAGAGGTTGCTAGTGGTGAACCCATTATTCTTGATTCTGTTCTTCGCAACTGCCAGTTGAATCTTAACGACCATCTTTTTCCTATTGACCTCGCGCCTATGCAACTTGGAAGCTTCGACGTTATTGTGGGAATGGATTGGTTATCCAAGCATCACGCAGAGATAGTTTGTTCTAAGAAGATTGTTCGTGTGCCGCTTTCGACAGGCGAGATCCTGCAGGTTCAAGGTGAGAAGCCTATCGGTGGTCTCAGACTCATGTCTTGTTTTAAAGCTCGGAAGTATCTGCAGAAGAACTATGTGGCTTTCTTAGCACATGTTACAGAAGATAAAGGCAAGGGTAAGTCTATTTCAGATATTCCTGTCATTCGGGATTATTCTGAAGTGTTCCCTGAAGATTTACCTGGTCTACCTCCAGCACGCCAAGTCGAGTTCCGCATTGATCTCGTACCTGGTGCAAATCCCATAGCCAGAGCTCCATATCGTCTTGCACCGTCTGAGATGCAAGAGTTGTCTAAACAGCTTCAGGAGCTCTCTGACAAAGGTTTTATACGTCCTAGTTTTTCACCCTGGGGTGCTCCCGTTCTTTTTGTCAAGAAGAAGGATGGATCCTTTAGAATGTGTATCGATTATCGTGAGCTTAACAAGCTTACCATCAAGAATCGATATCCTCTACCTCGCATAGATGATCTCTTTGATCAGCTGCAAGGCGCTTCTTATTTTTCGAAGATTGATCTGCGATCTGGATATCATCAACTTCGGGTGCAAGAAGAAGACATTCCGAAGACAGCGTTCCGTACTCGTTATGGGCATTATGAATTCACAGTCATGCCATTCGGTTTGACTAATGCTCCTGCTGTTTTCATGGACTTAATGAATAGGGTCTGCAAACCTTATTTGGATCAGTTCGTCATTGTTTTTATTGACGACATCTTGATATACTCTAAGACACGAGCTGATCACGAGCAGCATCTTCGTCTTACTCTGGAACTCCTGAAGAAAGAGCAACTTTTCGCCAAATTCTCCAAGTGCGAATTTTGGCTTAAAGAAGTTCAATTTTTGGGGCATGTTATCAACGAACGAGGTATTCATGTAGATCCCTCCAAGATCAGTGCGATTAAGGATTGGGATACACCTTCTACTCCTACTGAAGTTCGTTCTTTTCTTGGTCTAGCGGGTTATTATCGCCGCTTCATTGAAAACTTCTCTAAGATTGCAGTTCCTCTAACTGCTCTAACTCAGAAGAAAATGCCCTTTTACTGGGGATTCAAACAAGAGGAAGCTTTTCAACACCTGAAGCAGAAGCTTTGCGATGCGCCTGTTCTATCATTGCCTGAGGGTGATGATGATTTTGTCGTGTATTGTGATGCATCTAAATTGGGTCTTGGCTGTGTTCTGATGCAAAGGAACAAAGTCATAGCCTATGCATCAAGACAATTGAAGATACATGAGAAGAACTACACCACTCATGATCTTGAGTTAGGTGCAGTTGTCTTTGCTCTCAAGATCTGGAGACACTATTTGTACGGTACAAAATGTGTGGTTTTCACAGACCACAAAAGTCTTCAGCATATCTTCAACCAGAAAGAACTCAACATGAGACAGCGACGTTGGGTTGAGCTTTTAAACGACTATGATTGCGAAATTCGCTACCATCCTGGTAAGGCGAATGTCGTGGCTGATGCATTGAGTCGTAAGGAACGTACTAAGCTTCATTGTGTACGTGTTCAGTCTGTTATTCAAGCTCGATCCGATATTCAAGCACGCATTTCTCAGTCTCAACAATCTTGTGTTTCACAAGGTTTGATGGATAAGGAATTTCCTTATCACATAACACCTGCACTGGAACTGAAGGACAATGGATCATATTACTTCATGGACCGTTTGTGGGTCCCAAGCCAGGATGATCTTCGTACCTTGCTTATGGATGAAGCCCATAAGTCTCGTTATTCTATACATCCGGGCTCAGATAAAATGTATAAGGACCTTCGTACTCACTATTGGTGGCCTGGTATGAAGAAAGACATTGCCTTATACGTATCAAAATGCCTTACTTGTCTTAAGGTTAAGGCTGAACATCAACGTCCTTCGGGTTTATTGGAGCAACCAGAGATCCCAGTTTGGAAATGGGAAAACATTACTATGGATCTTGTTACCAAACTCCCGCGCACAAAGAAAGGTCATGATGCCATCTGGGTAGTCGTTGATCGTCTTACAAAGTCAGCACATTTCTTGCCAATCCATGAGGATTTTCCTGCTGACAGACTTGCTCAAATCTATGTAGATGAAATTGTAGCTCGACATGGTGTTCCTTTGAACATCATTTCTGACAGAGATGCTCGTTTCACTTCTCACTTTTGGATAACCATGCAATCTGCTATGGGGACCCAACTTAATCTGAGCACAGCTTATCATCCGCAAACGGATGGTCAATCTGAGAGAACAATCCAGACGCTGGAGGATATGCTAAGAGCTTGTGTGATCGATTTTGGTGGTAGCTGGGATTCACATCTTAAATTGATTGAATTCTCCTACAACAACAGTTATCACACTAGCATCAAAATGGCTCCTTTCGAAGCTCTCTATGGTCGAAAATGTCGTTCACCAGTCTGCTGGAATGAGATTGGCGAGGCTCAACTTACTGGACCTGCCCTCATTTTAGAGACAACTGACAAGGTCAAGAAAGTTCGTGATAACCTTCAGGCAGCTAGAAACCGTCAGAAGATTTACGCGGACCCAAAACGCAAAGCCTTGGAATTTCAAATCGGTGATCGAGTATTACTTAAGGTCTCACCTTGGAAAGGTGTGATCAGATTTGGAAAGAAAGGAAAACTTGCACCTAGATACGTTGGACCATTCAAGATCGTCGAAAGAATCGGAAAGGTAGCCTACAGACTTGAGTTACCTCCTGAACTGGGAAATGTTCATCCAACTTTTCACGTGTCCAATCTCAAGAAGTGTACAGCTGATGAGAACTTCTCCATACCGCTTGACGAAATTCGTGTTGGCAAAACACTGAAATTTGTTGAGAGACCAGTGGAAATCATGGAACGTGAAGTCAAGTGGCTTAAACGCAAGCGCATTCCTTTGGTCAAAGTTCGCTGGGAAGCTAAACGTGGACCTGAGTTTACTTGGGAACGCGAAGATCAAATGAAGGCGAAATATCCACATCTTTTCTCACGAGTTTCCTCTAAATAAATTTCGGGACGAAATTTCCACAAGTACGGGAGACTGTAACAACTGCGCTTGTAATCACTATGAACAGTTCAGTTATCAATAAAACAATGTTATTTGATCACAATGTTTGTTTTGTTATGTTTTACATTTTTCATGTTTTGACTTTTATCCAATTTCAAACTCTACATCGCTTTCTGGAGAATTATACGCAAACTAGTGCGTAAACGTACTCAGTTTAATGCGAGAAATACTCCGGAACATCAACATATACTCAACATACCTTAAATAACCTTTACATAACTTAGAAATAAGTTTTGAAGGCTTTGGTATGGCAAAAACAAGTTAATTCGCTTACAGGGACTAAATATGACAAACTGCGAAAGTATGTCAATTTGAACTGTAACGAACATTCCGGAACATAACCATAAGTTAAACACACCTTAAATATCCTTGACATAGCTTAGAAATAGGCTTTGAGGGGTTCGGTGTGCTAAAATAAACTTTTGGGACATTCAGGGACTAAAAGTGTCAAAAAGTGCACAAGTTTGCATTTTCGCGCATAACTTACGTTCTGAATACATCTGGACATCCAAAAATTTATGTAAGCATGACTACATTATATTTTAGTGTTCGCCTTAAGAAAAATCCATTCGTCGCGTCATTTGGATCGTTTTTCGCGCTTATGCGCATACCGTCGTAATTAAGCGAACATCGCGATCGTACGACCAAACGAACCGACATCCGAGATATTTTTGAGCATGTTTCATGTTTCCTATACTTTAACATCCTTGTGAAGCTTAAAAATGGGCTTGACGGGTGTTAGAAGTGCCAAAACACGACGATACGCGCACAGGAACCAAAACTGCAAAACTGCTAAAATAATAAAAAAAATAGAAAAAAAAATATATATATAAAAAAATGCATAAACTCTTTTGTTCAGCCCTTAACACCTCCCAAAGGCCAAATGACACTTGTTAAACTCCTATGGTGTCCATTTTTAGCCACCACAACTTTGTGACAAGTGTACGGCTCGGATCGTGGCACGATATTCAAGAAACGATCCTAACGGCTCTACTTTTCCTATAAATACCCATCACATTTTCACCTCATTCCTCACAAATCTGATTAAAAGTGCTCTAAGTTGAAGCAAATCACTTCATACCTGAGCTACTCGATCAAGATTTACTAGCGGGGACCCTTTGTAAGTGTTCCTTCGTTCTTTTATCGCTTTTATAGCCCGAAAGTCGAACTATGTTTGACTTTCTGCATTGACCAGTTTATGGTCGATGCGAAGTTCATTTGAACTTCATAACGTGAGCGTGATCACGATGGTTATAGTCCCTAGTGACTATACCTACTGATTACCACGTTATCTAGGCTCAGTGACGAGCCGTAGTTTCGGGCAGAATACGTATTCTTGCGTATTTTGTAACCAAACTACTCGTGAGCATCAAAACCGTTTGTTTTGATGCCAAACCTGTTTTCTAAACTTAGTTAAGCATGTTCTAACATGCTTAGCTCGTCACTTTTAGTATAGTGCTTAGATAGGGTCGTAAGGTAAGCGATCTAAACGATCGCTTATACTTTCGAACCCGACCCATTTGGTCGATCATTAGGATCCGACCAAACACATTAGGTGACCATAGTTGTAACCTTCCGAGGTTATACCTTGTGGTCACAAATGTTAGGCGTTCCAAACGCGTTTTACGCGAACGACGCGTTAAGGTAGCATAAGCTACCTAAACGGGTCGTAATGGGTCACAAGCACTTAGGTTAAGTTTCGTCTTAGTATGTAGGGTTTGTTAAACCATATCACACGAGTTCCTATACTCGTTTGGTTTACGAAACCTCATTCTATCCGATCTTCCGATTTAGGTCCGGTTTATTAACATAGTTACCTATATTAGGTGCCGTTTGATTCCGTGATCTCTAGCATTGCTTGGTGGTTATCTCAATACATCTGAGCAATCTCAGGTGAGTACATAGAACCCCCCTCTTTTACTGTTTTCCAAACTGTTTTGGGGTGGAACACATGTGCCTACTTGTTACTTTCCTGCTTTCCAGTTTTCACATCATATACTGCTATGTTCGTTAGTACATTATAGTACATGATTTCATTACATCTTATGCTAGGTGTGCCCATTGTGTGCATTACTTGGTACATTGTTTTACATTACATTTCATGCTAGGTATGCCCATTGTGTGCATTACTTAGTACATCGTTTTACATGACATTTCATGCTAGGTGTGCCCATTGTGTGCATTACTTAGTACATCGTTTTACATGACATTTCATGCTAGGTATGCCCATTGTGTGCATTACTTAGTACATCGTTTTACATGACATTTCACGCTATGTATGTT